>BDMB01000035.1:2025243-2120680 GCA_016859785.1 Macrotyloma uniflorum
ATGTGCAATGCAATTGAAAATCAGTTTCAAGAGATAAAAGCCCAAGCTTATAGTGAGAGGATTCGTGTGCCACATAAATTCTGTATCCCCTATTTTCAAAATTTGGTTACTTGTGTATCTATGTTTGCCTTGGAGAAGCTCTTCAAGCAATATGAATTGGTATTTTCTGAGGATCTCTCAACGGTATGTAAAGGTCATTTTTCTAAGACAATGGGTCTTCCTTGTGCACATAAGATTAAGGAGGAGAAAAAAGAAACTTTGGAAATTAATGATATACATCCACAATGGAGAATTGATGACAAATCATTTTCTAAGCTTGGTGAGGAGCAAGATAAAGAAGAACGATGGGGAAAATTTGTTGAAGGATTGGATTCAAAGTATAAAATATTGTCTCATAGTCAAAAAAAAAATGTGCAAAAGCAACTTAGTCAATTTGTATTTGCCTCTAGTCCTTTAATTCTTGAGCCTCATGTTCAATCTCATAAAGGGAGAAAAAAAGGTTCAACTTCTACCAAGCGTGAGCCATCAACATTTGAAAGAGAAGAAAATGTGAAAAAATGTAGTTTATGTAAAGATAGTGGCCACAATTGCCGCACTTGTCCAAAAAGAACTAAGCATGCTACATCTTCTTTCGTTTTCAGGTAAATTGTTGTCTTACATATTGAATAATGATTAATTGAATGTTTCGTACCTGAATGTAAATGTTTGATGATTAAACTTAAGAGACATTTAACTTACATTTTTAATTCTCTTTTAGATTGCAGCCAGGATTGCACAGGCTCACAGGGGGAAGCTTAAATATTCTTATCCTAGTCAAAACTTTCGATAAATTGCATATGATTTTATTATCAGTTACTTATTTTTGTTTGTCATGTAGTCCTGATGAGAAATTTTATTTTGGGGATTTAATGTTTTTTTTTTTTTTGACTTGTTCTTGATGGGTTTATACATATTATGTCTATTTTAGAGAGAAAACAAATTTGACACAGATAGCATATATATGAAGGATGCAGTGCTGTGATATTGTTGTCATTTTTTTTTACAGTGATATTATTGTGTTTATTAATTAGTCTGAGACCAAGCATATATTTGCGAAGGAAAAAAAAGATGATTGTGATGGTGTGACTGGCTATGATCTGAGAAGGAGGCCAAGGCAGTACCTGGTGGTGGATTTCTTTTGGAATATACAAGCGTCGTTATTCCATAGGAAAAATGGAGTGTTTATAGAAATAATTGTTATATTAATTTATTTTTAAGAAAAAGAATGTTAGAGTTGCAATAAACAACAAATTAAATAAGAGTATTTTAGAAAAATAAAAAAAAAAAGTGGATAAAAAAAAGTGATAATAGAAAAATGAGGAATGACAATAAACTTTCCCTATTTTATATTTAATAATCTAATATATTAAAAGATACAAATATCATCAAAATACATCTAATATATTAAATATGCAAACATCATCAAAATATGTCATTAAAGTCAAGAGACTACTCTTATATAGCTACAAAGTGTTTTGTATTAAATACCTCAATTTTCAAAATTTTAATTTACAAAACAAGGGCCACAAGATCAAATTAATTATTTAATAGTCTTATTCATAAGTTAGTGTTATAAATATGATATTATAGAAAGGGAGTGAATCCTATTATAATTTGAAAATTTGAACACATTCATAATTGAACCCAAAATTAAATAAAGTTACACATAATTAAAAATTAAGATACCAAAATTATAAATAATTAAAAATTATAAAATTAAAATTGTAAATCAAAAGACAAAAAATAAGGATCCAATTTAAATATTTTATAAAATAAAAAGAAAACCAAAATTACAATTAAGACTACTAAAATATAACCTTTTTTTCCTTAAAAAAAAAAAAGAAAGAAAATATAACCTTTTACTCCCTTGACTAATCTATAAATTAATCTTGATTGAGGATCAAATAAATATGTTTGCTTTCAATTTTGGTAGTGAAAGAGATACGAAGGAATTTTCCTTACATTGATGTGGAAAATATATAGTCTCAATTGATGAGACCATGACACGTGATAATGTCACAATGAGAAAAATAACATCACTATCTAACCACATATTTCAAATTAGGAACATTACATCAATTAATTTTAAATATTAAATCAAATCAAATCAATATTAATTAATGAGACAAATAATTGTCCCAATTTTATTAATATTTTTTATATCTTCCTGTTTATTATTTAGATTTAATATCACGATTAAAACTTCTCAATTTCTACATTGTACTCCCTTTCCTATTTAAATAATTAATTGCATTTGTTGAATATATATATATATATATATATATTATGTTTTGAAATCAAATATTAATATTTAATTTTTATTTTTATAAAATATTTCTATTTTGTTATTATTATGAAGATAATTACATTTTTTTCATGTAAATACTTTGTTTAATTTTTCTATTTTCTATTACAAAAATAATATATATTTCATTATATTTTAAAATAAAATATTTTAGTAAAACTTATTTTTTAACAGTGCTTTTTTTTTTATCTTATGTTGATTTAAAAGCTATAGAAAATTACATTAAAGATTTTTCGTTTTTCCTCATTAATATAATTTGATTTTAGTATCATTGCAGAGTGCATTTTTGTTTGAAAAATAATATAAAAAGTTGATATAATCAAATTGGGATAATTATTTTTCTCATAACAGTTTTAACTTTGTTATCTATACATGCAGTAAAATTTAATTATGTTATTAGTTATTGAATTTTAGGGTAAATTCATTTTTAAGTGTCTTAAATTAAAATAAAATTGATTTAAGTTTCTCAAAATTAATAAAATATTATTTTAATCTTTAATATTAAATTTGAAGAAATAAAAATACTTTTAAAAAGTTTAATTTAGTCTCTCAAATTTAATATTTAAAAATTTAAATTATATTTTTTTTCAAATTAAAAGGATTAAAATAATTTTTTTTAATTTGAAAATTAAAATTAAAATTATCTTAAATTTCGAAGACTGAAAGTATAATTGAGGCTAGTTTTACATGACATCTATCATTTTAAAAGAGCTTAGTTTTATGGTCTCTCTCTCTTTTTTTTTTTACTCTAAAAATCTCAGCTATTATATTCCTACATTTTACACTAAATAATTTAAAATATTAAATTTTATTTTTATTTTAATCTTTCTATAATAAAAGGAGGTATTGATTGAGATTTTTGAGACCCAAGAGGCTCCGTTTTACATTTACATTTCAAGTCTAGCCAATTCCAAACAGCTCACTAATTAAAAGATGTTTTGCTTAAAAAAAGCTTTTCAAATTGTTATTTTAATTTTGAATTGCAAAAATATCACATTTTTTCATTTTATTTCATGGTTTTGAAGATTTTTATAAAAAGAGTGAAAATAGAAAAAAGAACACTGTATCCTAAATAAACTTTTGAAAATATGAAATAAAAAAAATTAAATGATTAAAAGTAAAAATAAAAATAAACTAGTAGTCCTAGACAGGCGCATGTATTATAGATTTATTTAGATGATTTTTTCAATAAATATAATTAAGAAAGAAAAAAATAAAAAAATTAGAAATTAAAATTACTTATATATCAATTAAAAATAAAAAAAATTACACTAAAATTTCTTAAAGTTATATTAAATAATATTTTGAAAAATTAATAAAATAAAATTCACCGTTCATTCTAATTTTTAAATAAATATTCATTTCCTTTATGATTTTAATGAAGACATTCATCTCTATTGTATTTTTGTATTTTCATTTAAAAAATATCATATTAACTAAAAATTAAAAATAATGGAAATGAGCGTTATAAAAAAAATTAAAGTTATTAAATATAAAAATTAAAAAAATTATAACGCGAAAAAGTAAAAATTTATTTTTTATATATAAAATAAGAGAGATGAGTATCAAATTATTAAAAACATAATAAAAATGTGTTATTTATTACAAAATGAAAAAAATATATAAGGTAAATATGATAGAGAATATAAATATTATGTTATTAAAACATAAAAAAAATATGAATATAGATTTTAAGGTCAAGAGAGATATAAATGTCATTTAGTATAAAATTAAGTTCAATTTTCTCATAAAAAAATTGTAAAAGATTATGAGGACTTAAACAAATTAATCCCCACCTCACTTACTAAGTTTAAGAATTAGGTTAAGTATAACTCAAATTCATTATGAATCAAAGTTTATCATCTTAAGTCACCTTCCACTTTCCAAAAATTCAAACTTTTCCAGTACAATCTAAGCTTTTCTCCTAAAGGACACATGTACTTTCTCCTTCTGTCATACATTTTGTAGAGTAATTATGGTAAAGATAACTCAAACTGTTGCTGTTAATTTATTAGTCAAAACCATCAATAAAAAGAAACTAGTAAATGTTAAAGAAATGTTATTATAATTATGCAGATAATGTAATGGGGTAAAAAAGTAGAAATCAAACATAATTCATTAAAACTAAAAACACAATTATGTTATACTAATCATCCAAAATCTAATTAAATTACATGTTACTTTAAAAAACAAAAAATTGTCATCATATATTGCTTATGGATAGGATATTTACGCAAGAAAGCATGAAAACTTCCATGTCTAATCAAACTAAAAGAAAGAAATTGTCATTAATGAAGTCTCTTGACAGATAAAAAAGAACACAGGATACAAAGTGAAAAAGTTTAACACAAGAAAATTAAGGAACACAAAATAACTATGCCTAAATACAACTTTTCATCTTTGTTTCCCAAACACAACTTACCTTATTAATTCACTCCAAAAAGGTCTCCATCACATCCTGATAGATACCTCCTTCAGAATTCCTATACTCCACACCTGCTTGTTGTTGATGGTGATCCATTGAAGTAGAAGATGAAGATGAAGCCACTCTGGCTGGTAGAGTGAAGCATCTCTTGAACTTGTCCAGTTTCCTTGGCCCTTCAGTGTGGCCATCCAAGCTTAAGAACTCATTTGGGTTTGCCACACTAGCATTTTGCACTGCTGAGGTGGGATTTGGGTTGAGAGAGTGGTGGTGGTGATTGTGATCACCTGGTTTGTTCCCCAAGCTCTCTTGATTGAACAAGAGTTTAGCATCATCAGATCTTCCAGTGAGTGCATTGAAGATGGATAAACCATTTGGCCACTTTATGTCATTCTCATGCTCCCCCATGATGTCTCCCATTCTTGCATGCTCTGATGATGCATGAGGCATGAGGAACATATGAGTCTCATCTTTGGCCTGTGGGAAACCCATTCTGGCTGCATGTTGAAAAGTGGGAGAAGGTAGCAAAGAAGTAGAAGACCCAATTGGCCTCTGACCCCAGTTGAGGAGTGGAGGGGGTGGCCTAATTGGAATGGTGGATGGTTTTGAAGGAAGGGAAGTAGAAGAGGAAGTGCTCCTAGTTGAAGAGAAGAGTTGGGAGAGGTAGAACCCTGATTGGTAGCCTAGAGATTCAAAAGTGTGTCTCATTCTTAGCACAAAATGAAGGTCTTCAGGAATCTGATAAATACAATGAAAATATATCAAATACTTGATATTTTGGTTAAAGAGATTCATATACTGAATGAGGGAAACGTTAGGAACACACTCTTCAACAACTTTCAATTTCAAAATTAGCTAAAACTTATGGGAAGTGACAGAATTATGAGATACAGAGTGAGATCCATATTTACATCAGTCCCGATAAATTTCTGTTGCTGCTAAAGATTGCCTTATAAATACTGTTACTTAGGAAAATTACTGTATAATTTAGGACCACCACATATTTATAGTCATGATCAATCTCCATGTAACACCTTCCCAAGATTTTCAGATTATGAGAAAAAGTTAATAAACTCTTTCACATTATCATGTTGAGATTGGCTAGGACGATAGACACATGATGGTCCCATACCATGTAATAATTTATTGTTAACCAGAGAGAGAGTGTGTTGATAACATTTCTCTCCTAATAAATAGCCACACATATGAATGCTGCAAAAGTAATGGCAGTGAATTTTAAATTATAAATACAAATGAAAATATGAGTAGAAATAAAGAAAAAGAAAATAGTTTTACACAAATCTACTCACAATCTTGCAAGAACCAAGTTGTAGAAGGCCATGCCCAGCTTGGATAACAGCGATTGTCTGGTCATGGAATAAAATCAAAATAAAAGTAAATGAAATGATTGAAAGTAAAGTACATTCAGAAAAACTTTCTGAGAACAATAAAAGCATGGTGTAAATTCATTCAGTCCACACCTGAATGCCTGACTCAAACTGCTCTATCCATTCAGGAGGAAGCTGCAATAAATAACATCAGAACGAGGAAGTTGAGACAATCAATCACCACATAGCTACACATAACCAATAGAAAAGACTAAATTTATTGCTGACTTTGTTTCTGTTCAAACTTGAGAATGAAAAACTATAGTTTAAGTGAAAGGAATATCAAACTAAAAGATCAAAAAAGTTTAATTGAATGAGAGGGATGAAATGCATACTGCATCAAAGGAGCTCTGCCAGTAGTTGGAGATATTAGGCTCACATTCCGTAGGCTCTTTGAAGACCCATTTGTGGCACTTATCAGATGTAACCTTTCCCATCAACCTGTTACCAAAACCAAACAACACTCAATCAAAGTAAAGTGCAGAGAAATTTGTCATTGCGTCTGTATTTTATAGCTCCCTCCAACATGGTACTGAAATAAACAACACTTGAAGGAGAAAATGAAACAGAAAACAGGTACAATGGAACTTAGGAAAATAATAATAATAATAATAATAATACATGAATAAACACCTACCCAGTACCCACCCTTCTCCATAATTATATAACTGAATGGACATTTTGCTGAAAGATTTCCTGATAGGATCCTCTCCATCAATCTCTTCCAAACAATCTGAAACCCTTCCACGGCAAAATCCATCTTCCCACATCAACATCCTTCACCAAAATCAACAAACATTAGATCACCAATCCAAGCAATACTCAAAATCAGTAAAAAACATAATCTTTTCATAAGTGTTTGGATCCATATAAGATCATCCATAATTACGTTAAAATAATAACAATACTGATTTTAAGTAAATGCTAATATGTTGGTCTAAAGTTGATTTTCAGTTGAATTAACTTAAGTAACTTTTGCATTCGATAATAGATTTTGCGCTGACCTTTAATACCAACTTAGGTTTGGATTAAAAATAAAAACATCCAAAACATAAATCACGTGACTTCAAAATTAATTTTACAAAAGTTTATCCAATCACAGAGGGGACCATGGTCAATTTTCAGAATCAACAAGACCCATCACAGATTTTCATCTGTTCACACTAAAAATACACTCTTTGATGATGAGTTGACACAGAACTTGTTCAAGATGAGTACTCCAAAGTTGTGTAATGGCTTTTTCAGTTCGTTTCTCATCTCTAAGTATAAGGAAAACCACACTTACAAGCTGCCGTTATCATCCCCAACCTTGTACCCATTGCCACCTCTCACTCTTCTGCAAGAAAAATGGTGAAGACCCAGATGAGAAACCACCTCAAGAAACAGCATTGAAAGTAGCGTAGCATATAGAAATATACACAAAAACGCAAAGACACAGACATAGAGAGAGACATACGGTCGAGGACGAATGGTCCAGAAGACAGAGTAAGTCCAATCTGAGTTGAGACACACACTTCTGAGGGCCTCGTGAAGGGCCATCATCCCAACAGCTTCTTTGCTCCTATCTGTTGTTGCTCCTGAGCCCACCATCTCTTTCTTTCTCTCTTTCTCTCTTTCTCTCACTATACACTTTTTTTTGTTCCCACGCCTTGTTTCACTACACAGTTTGACAACCTTTTTCCTCTTCCACCTTCTCTATCCACTACTACTGTCTGAAAATCACTCCTTTCTTCTCTCCTCAAAATTGTTCTCTTTTTCACTCTAGGCTATGCCTCAGTGTGTGCTTTTTGTTTGTCCCAAACGAGGTTACTTTGGGAGGGAAAAGAGGGAGAGAGGGGAGTATCTTGCCATGAAAAACTGTGGGGACAGCTTTTATGAGAGAGGAAAAAGGAGCATGCGAGGGGGAAGAGGAAGAAAGAAGAGAGTTACTTGCTTCCTTCCAATTTCACGGTTTTACCCTTTCTTTGTTTCTTTGTTTCTTTGTCTGTCTTTGCCAAGAAAATTCTTTGTTCCGCGGGTGCAAAGTCTGCAAGAGTTGGTGACTTGGGGTTTTCTTCTGCTTCTGACTTTATTTTTGTACCTTTACCATTTGTCAAGGAGAGGGAATAATTTTTGCATGAGATTTTGATCCTTTATCAAAGTGACCTGCTAAAGTGAAACCAGTTAGTTTCTATCAAGGATTCTTTTTTTCTTTTTTTTTTGGTAGAAAAAGAAAAAAATAAAAATTTCTTGTAATTATTGAATTTTTTTAATTTTGTTTCATTTTAAATAATAAAAAATATAAAATTTTAGAACTTTCCTTTAAAGGGTTTTATAAATTACTTTTAGTTTTATAAAACTGATATAAATATTTATTTATTGACAACTATTAATTGTTTTTGTAGAAAAACTTAAAAGCCAATGTAATGTTTGTTTATTTCTAGGTTGTCATTGTTTTCAGTTAATATTATTATTAATTTCTATATTGCTTTAATAATTATGGTCTTAACCATTTTATCATTATAAATTTATTCATTTTTACCATTTCTAATCTATTTCATCTTTCTTTCCTCTTTTTCTTTTATTATTATACATCTATCAAACTAATAATTCATTTATAGGTTAAAGTGTGTTTTGTTACTGTTATTATTCATTTATAAGTTGTCACTATTCATTTCTAGGCTGTCATTATTCTTTTCTAAATTGTTTTAGGAAAAATTCAATAATTATTTATTTTCACTATTCATTTCTAGGCTATCATTATTATTTTTAGATTATTTTACTTAAAAACTAAAGAGTTATGTGTTCTAACAATTTCATCATAATCAAATAATCGTTTTTAACATTTTTAAAGTTACTTTATCTCTTTTTTATATTTTTCTTCATCATTACAAATCTAACATTATATGTCGTATTTCATTTCTACTTGTTATTATTTATTTTTAGATTTTTTTTTTACATGAAAATTTAGTGATTATAGTCTTAACCATTTCATTCTCTTTTGAGAATATTTCATCAATAACTAAATAAATCATTTTTACAATTATGTAATATAAAAAAAAAAAAAAAAACTTCATTTTTTTTTCTTGATAAGTCCGCATCTACCCATAACCATTACAACCAAGCATTATAGTTTATTTTTATGTTCTCAATGGTAGTTTTTAAGTTAAAGTCTCTTTTATAACTATGTAAAATTATTATTTTAAGAATTATAACTAGTTTATTTTAAGTGAAAGTTGAATATTATATTTAAAATATTAATTTATATTAATATATTTCATAATATTTCAAAATTTAAAAGGATTAATTTTATTATATTGTTTGAGAAAAATTAAATTAGAGCTAAAAATATAAATTAAATTTTTTATTCCTTAATATTTCTAACTCTTACTACTATAGTTCTACATTTATCATCGTCTACCTGATGAACTCTTTCCAAACCTAGTATATGTTCTTGCGCAAATTCATTATCATAGAAATTAATTTAAACACAACAACTAGTGATACAAAAGAGCATGCATAAATTAATAAACTATACAAAATATTCTACAACATATTCAAGTGTAAGGTCTACCTAAGACTTTACATATATCAAAATTTACATATCACAAATAAGACTGATTTCTTCTGAAAAACTGTATGAATCTCGGATATCTAAAACTAGTACCTGATGTATCAAAACATTGACCATGAGTCTTATAATGACCGACTAGCTGAGTCTATTTCACCTCAGTGTTATCCATGTATCAAAAACAGGACCACGAGTTTTATCAAGACCGACTAACTGAGTTGTTTCACCTCAGCGTCATCTCCTTGCTACTTATAGCCAACTAATACCACATCAGGGTAGTCCCATCTAATTGTCTTTTTAGAACAACTGACAGAACCTCCATCGACCTCTCACCACATGTGGTCTTAGTCTATATGATCTTGAACCACATTGAAATCTGGATAGCTTATGACATATCCCTAGATCCATACACACTAAACTATTACATGCCACATTTCATTCACATTATAATAAATTTCTCTTCAATATGAATTACACGGTCTCTTACCCATCTAATATTCAAGAAATAAAGCCTCCTATCAAGGACTCACACGACCTCAATTCACGTTTCTCATTACCAATCACATATTATTATTCATTTGTCACATTATCAGTTCTGGAATTTGAACACAATTTCCTTATTCTAAAACAGGACCAATCTGCTCAGCAAATTTTATGCAGTATAGAAATTCTGCAAAAGATTCAACTTGAATCTCTTTGATCCATTAACTCATTTCTATCTTCAAAGAGTAATAAAATACAAGTTATAATTGGGTTTCATAGGCATGGATCAAAGGATTCAAATGACTCTTCTACATAATTCAGCTACTTAAGGTGGTCCTCAAAGTCATAACTTAAATCAGAATCCATTTACTACCAATCCATTCATATTCATACATTCCACTAGCAAACCACACAAAAGTTTATTACAATTACAACATTCGTCCAAGTACATTCAGTCAAGTATCAATACTACATCCAATTAAATTTGTACTACTCTGAATTTCAACATGTTCAGGCAATCAAACAAGCAATTTCAATAACATTTTATTTAGTACACTAGTCTCATCCAAAAACTAACAAATTTCCAATTCTAGTACTCAGCCTTACCATAATTAAAGTGGATCTTATGCAGATTAGGATTTTACAGAAGAGTTAGCCTTTAATCTTTTGGTCCAATTTTTCTTCTTAACACTACTAGAAGGTTCAGATAAATCAATTTAAACATGTTTTGTTAAAACATTGGGTCATTGATTCAAATAAGCTCTTCTCAAAATTCCAATCAACCAACTACAAAATATTACAATACAAAATTGACTCAAACCAAATTTCGTACAGTTTTACAGGTTTTCATCCAAATTGAAAATTTTATCACATACCATTTCATACCCTTCAATAGGCCAAATCAGACATAAAACAACCAATTCATTTAATTTGCACTCAACAATCAAGGCTCTATATAGCGGCCCGTTAACAACTCTATTAACAATCAGGTTTCTCAAACCATGTAGAGGGAGATCATAATCTATTAACAGGTGGCCCAATCTAAGCCCAACAACCTACTAACCAAGGTTCAATATATTAACAAATGACCCAATCTAGGCCCAATAATCTTGTTAATCAGGCTCTGATACCATGTAGAAAGTGATTATCGGTGTCTAACTCACCCTCAAAATCAATTCAGGAAGTGAGGTTTATACCTCACTTATATACTATAGTTCGACCTCATTTTTAATTAAAGTGGGATTTCTCCAACACAATTCAACATCATAGCATAATTAATTCAAAGAAACATTTCAATGCAACAAGTTCCCAAAATTACACACCAGTACCTAAAATCTCAAACCTTCACAGTATGGAATGACTAAATCAAGAACAAATTTATCCTCAACTTAACCACAACTCAGAAACTTCACAAAATCATAGAACTAACTAGTTTCCCTTACCTTAAAGGGATTACTAAAATAGTGCACTGCTGCTACCTCTGAGTAAAGTTCCAAGTGCTCTAATTTGCTTTGTGAGTGACTGATCATCAAATCAAACACATTACTATGGACCTAACCTAACATGGAATCATATGGAAGCAAAAGAAAGAACATGCATGGAGGTCCCAAATAGCTACCCAACCTAACATTCTTTATAAAATAGAGTACTAAAAACTTACTCAAATGAAGATTTCAATCGGTTCAAAGTGTTCTATTCTTCAAGAGCTTCCTAGTGGTATGTTCGGATCTTGAAAATGATGAGAAATGAGTGAGAGATCTTAGAGAGAAGTCAGAGGATTTAGAAAAGATAAGTTTTGGAGAGATAGTGAAACTAAATAATGAAGAATGAAATGTTTAGTTTTTTATTTATATATCTGAAAACTTAACTAAACAATTTTCACCATTTACCAAAATCACTTTATTCTTCTCACTTAACTACTCTTTACTATGTACTTAAATAATAAATGCCTATAATTTAATTTTTATTTTATTTTTTTACATTTCATCATAATTAAATAACTCATTTATCATTTCAAAGTAATTTCATTTTTCGTCTTTTCATTTTTTTTTCATTAATTAATTAATTATTAAGTTTGTTTAATAAAAAAGAAAAAAAAAAGAGAAATAAGATGAACGGTACATAGAAGAAATGAATGAAATAATAGAAATAGATAAAAATAAAAATATTTAATCAACAAAAATAAACATAATAATTTAATGAAAGAAAATATATAAAAGATAGAGTAAAGATAAAATAAGAGTTGTGTATAATATGATAAAATTTGATTATTTTTGCATAAGTATTGAGTAGAATATTTATTGATAAATATTTGAACATTTTTAAAATAATTATATGAAGGTGTGTGCTTAAATAATTTTAATTTTACTTAAATTTATATAGTTAATTGTGTTTATAAAAATTGTATTTAAGTAAAACCTAAAAAAATAGTTAGATTATGATGAAGAATAAGATTAATTATTTTTGTAATAATTACTTTAAAATCATATTTAAAGTAATTTTCACTTAGTTGATAATATAAAAAATTTTAATTTGTAAAGTAATCTTCAACAAAAATTCTTATAATAGAGGTAAATAGAAATCAAGATTCTTTACTTGAGTATATTGAAATATTTTTATACTAGATGTTCAGCATATTATGATAAAGAACAATTTATAACTAGAATAAATTTATATATGTTATAAATAAATGGTGAAAATGTTTTTTTAAAGAAATGAGTGAGACAAATAATATATATATACAGATACATAAATTTTAATTTATTTAAAAATAAAGTTATACATCATTAATGATGTTAGTTAATTTATCGCAAATAATAATTTATATTTAATACTTTAATAAAAAATTAAAATTTGAAAATCATAGAAACACTAAATATAATTTATATGATATTTTAAATAATTATTAAGATTAAAATTTAAAAGAATTAGTGATAGCATAAAATTCTGAACTATAAACAAACTTTTCAAATGATTTCAAATTTATTCAGTATATATGTGTCATTATGCAATATTACAAATTATCTTATTAAAATAAATGTATGCAATATTATAAACAATAATTTTATTAACTACCATAATACATTCTTTAATATAAAGAGTACTGGATAGGTATCAGTTTACCCTTAGACCGAATGGGTATCGTCCTAGGCCGGTATAGTATCGGCCCAGTCCAACTAAAGCCCATTAAGCGTGGATCTCGCATAGTGGGTAGTCAGTTACTACTCACTTAGGTATTCTATTACTACTTTCTCTTATTATAAATTGAGGGTCAGGTAACTAGGTAAACTCACCTTTTTTTCATTATTCTCATTATCTACTCTAAACCCTGTTGATCTCTTACTGACTTGAGCGTCAGAGTGTAATCACAGGTACCCCCTCCATTTGGTCCCACTATCGGCTCGGATACTAGAGGATCTGAAGGCGTCTGAGAGGCACTCGGTCCGTGTAAGTACATTTGGCGCCCATCGTGGGGCCGAGAGATCTCAAACGATAGCGATTACGAGAAGTCAGCAAGAAGGAAGTCGAGTAGCGGAGGCTCCTCCTCCTCCCCACGTCACACAAATGTTAGAAGCCATAATGAAGGAGCTGTAGGAGCTTAAGCAAGGGCAAAAGAGAACAGCTGAGGAGGTAGGACAGTTGAAGGAATCTCATAACAAGATGAGACGGAAGATGAGACGGAAGAAGGAGGACAAGGAGGAGTCACTACCTGCTGAAGGAACTTCAACTTTCCGGCCTCCCCCACCTCCTGTCGACAGCAAAGTGGAGTTGAGGCCGGAAGCAGCCAACAGTCGTTTAGCTGGTCAAGCCGGAACCAACCCGAAAGCTCCTCGGGTATTACCACCTCAGCACCAACATCCCTTTGTCGAAGGTATAATGGAAGCCCCTTTGCCTAAGGGATGGAAGACCCTTGATATGGAAACATATGATGGATCTTCTTGCCCAAAGAACCACCTTCAGGCGTATATGACCCACATGAAGTGTATTCGTCGCTTGATGAGATCATGTGTCAAGTCTTCCCTATGTCTCTGAAAGGACCAGCGTTGAGCTGGTTTTATTCTCTCCCCGCCAAAACAATAGATTGCTTTGAAGCATTGTGTCAAGCTTTCCTGGCACAGTTCGAGGTTAGCACACCTCTCCCCATCACCACCATGGCACTAGTGGATGTCAAGCAACAAGAAGATGAATCGCTAAGGAGCTTTATGGACAGATATTCGAAAATATGCCTTAAGCTCCCAAACCAAGGAGGTGATGTAGCTATACATCATCTGGTCCTATCCCTCAAAACTAGACCCTTCCTAAATCACCTCACCAAAAATCCTCCAGCAACTATGCAGGAGGCCCGACAGAGAGCAACCAAGTTTATGCAGATGGAGGAAATGAACAACTACCGGGAGGTTATCGGCTTGACTAATCACGCCAAGCCGACAACTAATCCGGTAAATAGAGGAAGCAACGATAGGAGCAGAAGGAACCAGGAGAACAGACCTCGTCATTTGAGACTTCGAGAGGGAAAATACACCCATTACACGCCCCTAACAGTCAATCAGGGCCGAGCATTAGATGAGGCCTTGAATGCTGATTTGATGCGCACTAAGACTCTACCTTCCCCCAAAGATGCTGATCTTAGGAAGCACTGCCGCTATCACCGAAATTATGGGCATACAACCGATGAATGCACGACCCTAAGGGACAAGATAGAAGAGCTCATCCAAGCTGGATACCTCAGGAAGCTAGTAAAAAAGGAGGAGAAAAGATACTCCACCCGAGCCGAAAATGATACCGGCAGATGGGATGCAGGAGAAAGAAGAAGGAGAGAGCCCGAGAGGCGTCCGGAACCTATTTGGGGAATAATTAATACCATAGCAGGGGGATTCGCAGGAGGAGGCACATCCAGCTCGGCCCACAAATGTCACTTACGAAGTTTGCAGCAAGTGCACATGACTGGGTATTTGAAGTCCAAACCGACAAGACCTCGAATGTCTCCAATCACTTTCTTTGACAACGATTTCCATGGGATAGATCCTCATCAGGATGATCCTATGGTTATCATTGTCCAGGCGGCTAACTTTGCCATACGGAAGACGCTAGTAGATCAAGGAAGTTCGGTTGACATACTGTATTGGCATACATTTCAAAAAATGGAGCTCGCCGAGTCGGCCTTGCGCCCTTACACAGATCAGATTGTGGGTTTTTTCGGTGAAAGGGTGGACGCTAAGGGATATATTGACTTGTACACCAAGTTCGGGGAAGGGGACCGACAATATCGGATTGTGACGGTAAAGTATCTGGTTATTGAAGCCTCTTCGTCATACAACATGCTTCTCGGCCAGCCTTCGCTAAACCAGATTGGAGCAATAGTCTCTACCCCGCATTTAGCCATGAAGTTCCCGACACTCGATGGTTCGATCATCACACTTTATGGCGACCAGAAAGCGGCAAGAGAGTGCTATGTGGCCAGCCTAAGGGCGACACCACAGCGGGAGCCGGCAAAAGAGAGACCAACGGCAAGAGCTGAGGTGGCCCTCACTAATATTGACCCCCGAGTCGAGGACGGATGCCGAGTAGAACCAGAGAAAGAGACCATGCCGGTTATAATACAGGGAGATGACCAGAAGACGTATGTGAGCTCTCTAATGAAGGAGGAAGAACTAGCCAAGGTGGTGTAATTTTTGAAGGAAAACGCTGACTTGTTCGCCTGGTCAGCCAATAACATGCCGGGAATAGATCCAAAGTTGATCACCCACAAGTTATTAATATACCGTGAAGCCAAGCCGGTTTTCCAGAAGAAGAGGAAGATGGGGGAAGAAAGGAGACAGGCTGTGAAGGAGGAAGTGAGTAAGCTATTAGAGGCGGGCTTCATTCGCGAAGCCAAATATACCACTTGGCTTGCAAATGTGGTCCTTGTCAAAAAATCTAACAACAAATGGAGAATGTGTACTGATTATACAGATCTGAACAAAGCATGCCCGAAAGATACTTACCCCCTGCCGAATATCGACCGATTAGTTGACGGTTCTTCGGGTCACCAGGTGCTCAGTTTCCTGGATGCTTATTTGGCTTACAATCAAATAAGGATGTACCCGGCTGATGCTAGCAAGACAACTTTCATAACGGAGGAAGTGAATTATTTCTATGAAGTTATGCCTTTTGGCCTTAAGAATGCAGGGGCCACGTATCAGAGGTTGATGGACAAGATGTTTCATCAGCAAATAGGCCGCAACATGGAAGTATATGTGGATGACATGGTGGTGAAGTCAAGCTCCAGTCAAGGGCACATTGATGATTTGGCCGAAATATTTTTGGTCCTACGAAAGTACAACATGAGATTAAACCGCAGGAAGTGTGTGTTCGGAGTTCAAAGAGGTAAATTCTTGGGGTTCATGATAACCAACAGGGGCATCGAAGCCAACCCGGACAAGTGTCGGGCCATAACCGGCTTGCGAAGTCCTTCCAACATTAAAGAAGTGCAGCAACTCATAAGTCGACTAAAAGCCTTGTCTCGTTTCACACCAGCCCTGGCCGAGAAGACCAGGCCTATTATCCACTTGTTGAAGAAGTCTTCGGTTTTTAGGTGGGACGAAAAATGCGAAGAGAGTTTTCAAAGTCTGAAACAGTTTCTTACATCCCCACCAATCCTCCAGAAACCGACAGCCGGGAAAGAACTGATACTTTACTTATCGGTATCTAATAATGTCGTAAGTTCGGTGTTAGCTCAGGAGCAGAATGCAGAAGTTCGCCCCATTTATTACGTTAGCCGAGTTCTTCAGGATGCAGAGACAAGATACCAGGTGTTGGAGAAAGTGGCCCTTGCTCTTGTGGTGGCGGCAAGACGGCTGCGCCAGTATTTCCAAAGTCATAAGGTAGTGGTGAAGATTGACTACCCCATTGCTCGGATACTCCGAAAACCGGAATTGTCAGGGCGAATGGTAGCGTGGACGATTGAGTTATCAGAGTTTGACATAGCTTACGAAAAATATGGACCTATTAAAGCACAGTGTCTTGCTGATTTTTGCAGTGGACTTACAGCCGGAACCCGACACAGTGCCAGAATGGAAACTATTTGTGGATGGCTCCTCAAACAAAAGAGGAAGTGGAGCCGGTATAGTAGTGGAGGGACCATCCGACATGCTGATCGAGCAATCTCCGGTGTTACAATTTAAAGTCTCAAACAACCAGGCCGAATATGAGGCTCTGGTGGCAGGCTTGGACTTGGCAAGGGACTTAGGCGTATATAACTTGAAGTGTTTTACAGATTCCCAGCTAGTTGCTGGACAAATAATGGGAGAATTTCAAGCCAAGGAACCACTTCTCCAACGCTACTATCACCTCGTCACGGGAAAATTAAAACATTTTCAACAGTCTTTCGTATCACATATTCCCCGAGAAGATAACAGCCGAGCGGATGTACTATCTAAGCTAGCAACTACTAAAGGGACAGACCACCATCATACTATTATTTAGCACACTATCCGACAACCATCCATCCTGGCGAGTGAATGCTTACAGATTGAAGCAAAGGTAACTTGGATGACTCCATACATTTCTTACCTTACTACTGGACAATGTGTTGATGATCCTAAAGAAACAACGGTATTCCAGAAGAAAGCATCTCGGTTTTTATTAATAGGAGACAAACATTTTCGAAGGGGGTATTCAGCACCACTGCTAAAATGCGTGGCCGAGGATCAATCGGCATATATCTTGGAGGAATTGCACCGAGGTATATGCAGTTTCCATTCAGGAGGACGAACGATGGCAGCTAGGGTCTTGCGAGCAGGCTTCTATTGGCCCACTCTTCAGCAGGATTGTGCCGTGTACATCTGAAAGTGTAAAGAATGCCAGCTCAACGCGGATAATATCCACTTAGCTCCTGAAAAGTTATACCATGTAACTTCTCCTTGGCCTTTTGCTATATGGGGAATGGACATCCTTGGCCCGTTTCCCCCGGCAAAGGGACAATGCAAATTCTTGTTGGTGGCAGCCGATTACTTCACTAAGTGGATAGAGGCCGAACCGTTAGCGAAAATAATGGCCTAGCAGGTGCAGAAATTTGTATGGAAGAATATTGTGTGCAGATTTGGGCTTCCTCACACTATAGTAACAGACAATGGTAGGCAGTTTATTGATGGCTCTTTAGCCGAATTCTACAAGGGACTCGGCATTCGGCATATTACTAGCTCTGTTGAGCATCCACAAACCAATGGTCAAGCAGAAGCCGCTAACAAAGTCATCTTGACAGAATTGAAGAAGAGGCTGGGGAAGGCAAAGGGAAAATGGACCGAGGAACTGTTAGAAGTTTTATGGGCATACCGGTGTACTCCTCAGTCCGCAACACTGGAGACTCCCTACAATTTAACCTATGGAGTGGATGCTATGATACTAGTCGAATTGGGTGAAACTAGCCCGAGGAGACAGCTACTAAACATGGACAAAAACAAGGAAAGCATGAAAGTTGAATTGGATCTCTTAAAGGAGCTTCGTGACAAGGCAATGATAAAACAGGAGGCTTGTCGGCTACGAGCTTCAAGAAGATTCAACACCAAGGTCAAGCCGAGAAGTTTCTAGGAAGGTGATCTAATGCTCAGACTTCGCACTCTATCCCGAAAGGATCCCAGTGAAGGCAAGTTTGCTTCCAACTGGGAAGGACCTTAAAAAATTATCAAGGTCCTAGGAAGGGGAGCATATCAGCTACAAGACCTAGATGGCAAAATGTTGCCTCGATCTTGGAATGCTAGCTCATTAAAATTTTACTACAGTTAGAAGTAGTTAGCTTTCAACAGTATTTCCCTGCTTTTGTACAGATAAACGTTTTCCCTGCTTTCAATAAATGGGGATATTCAGTCAGATACTTATCAAACAAGCTCTTAGGAAAAATCACTTAAAACGCTAAGTGATGCCTAACCGAGTACTTATCTTTTTTGCTCTTAGGAAAAATCACTTAAAACGCTAAGTGGTGTCTAACCGACTACTTACTGTTTTCACTCTTAGGAAAAATCACTTAAAACGCTGAGTGATGCCTAACTGAGTATTTATCGTTTTCACTCTTAGGAAAAATCACTTAAAACCCTGAGTGATGCCTAACCGAGTATTTATCGTTTTCGCTCTTAGGAAAATTCACTTAAAACGCTAAGTGATGCCTAACCGACTACTTACCGTTTTCACTTTTAGAAAAAATCACTTAAAACGCTGAGTGATGCCTAACTGAGTATTTATCGTTTTCACTCTTAGGAAAAATCACTTAAAACGCTGAGTGATACCTAACCGAGTATTTATCGTTTTCGCTCTTAGGAAAATTCACTTAACACGCTAAGTGATACCTAAACGAGTAGTTATTGGTTCAAATTTTTTTCGAAATAATTGCATGAAAAGATAAGTCATCACAATTGCAAATACAAAGGCATAAAAGTGTTCAAAATGCAGAAATATGCAACAAAACATGAATATTGTTCCAGATGCCGCAATAGACAAGCAACCAATAGCCTAATCTATTACATTAGTAGTTTCATCCTCGGCTTCCGGGGTCCCTTCGGCTGGCGGCATCACATTAACAGGTTTAGTCCCCTGGGCAGGTGGCGTTGTCTCGGCAAGCGGTGAGCTTGATTCTTCTGGAATATCGTCAACCGACACCAGCTCGCCCTTATAAATGTCACATTCAACATTAAACCTTTCTGCCGAGAAGGTCTCACCTTTCTCCTGAAAGTATAAGGCTTGGCGGAGACACTTCTGAAAACCATTTTTATGTTCATCCAAAGCCATGCCAGAAACTTCTAGGACCTCTTTGGAAAGCTTGTCATTCTCGATCTTAGCATTCTTCAAGCTCCTTTCCAAGCCCCAGATGTCATCAACCCGCCTCTTCTCTGACCTTTCCAATTTTTTTATCAAGTCCGCCATCTCGGACTCGTGTTTTTCTACCATCTCAACCACCCCGGCCTTAGTTCCGACAAATTCAGATTCGGCCTTCATTCAGACTGCTGAGACTTCCTCCAGCTTTCCTAGCAACAGTTAGTCCCTGCTACGCCGGCCGCCTCCTTCTCGGCCTTGCACAACTTTTCTTTTAAGAGTGCAACTTCACAGACCGATGCAATCTGCTTGTTCCACTCTGCCATCATTTGAAAACCGATAGCCGTTGCCCGGGCTTGCATCTCCACCCAGGATGCTTGTAGCTCCGACACCCCCGCTTGTTGCAAGGCTTCTTTTTTTCTGGAGGGGAGGCTAAGCGCCACACCGGGTGCCATCCGCAGGTCCGGAGACAACAAGGCCAGTTGGCCGGCTAGATCCGAAGGACCTTCGGTTAGATTAGGAACCATTCGGGCCCTTTTTGAACTTGGCGGCTCCGATTGTGGCTGTGCGCGCTTCTGTTGGCGGCGAAGGGGTTGAACGGGGATCCCCTGCTCTTCCACCACTATCACTTGTGGTTGTACAACAACGGGTTCAAGATCATTGACCGGAGGATTCTCAGCCCTCGCTTAGCGGGAATCAGCCGCCACTTGGTCCCTTAGCTGTCGAAATGCATCCCTCGACATATCTATTATATCACCTAAAGCCTCTGCAAAACAACACCAATTTAGCCTTGTTAAATAGGTAACAACCAAGTTATTGAAATACAAAACGTACTCGAAGGATCATCAGGCAGATGCGGCTTCAGGAAGCTACCGAGAAGAGGTCGGTTGGGTAGTTGGCGAGGGATATGTTCCAGCAACTCCAGAATTCGTTGTTCGTAACTTGACAGTGTATTCTTCAGGATGAAACTGTATTTAGCGGGGTTTTGAGTCCAGTAAAACGGGAATCTTGGCCGAGTGCCGTCATAAAAATAAGGCCTCCCAACTTCCTGTACACACACCTTCAGGAAGCCCCCCTTAAATTTTTATAGTTGGCGGTATACGGCTTGAAAAGTACGTTCGAAGCTATACTCACCAAAGACACCCAAGATATTAAGTCCCTCCCACGGGTCGAGAAAAAGTGAAGAAAGATACCCGGCGTTGAGACAATATCTAGCGCCCGACATAATATCCGGAAGGCTTGAAGGAGGGCCTAACTATTGGGATGGAGTTGGGTAGGAGTGACATTCAGGTTTGCCAGCACTCCCATGGTAAAATTGTCGAAGGGAAGCCTAACTCGGAGATCCATGAAGAGGCAAGCGTACATATAAAAGAACTCCATGGGTGCCCCTTCTCAGCCATGACAGACATGCTCCCTAGGAGGGCATCGGACAAGAGTCACCATGTCATCATCATATCCCTGCTCAACAATGGTTTGCTCATTAGCGAAGTCCACCACGTCCCTTCGGTGGGCAAAGCGGGAACTGTACTCTCTTACCTTGGGGTCCACCCAGTTGTACCCCTCAAGGGAGGCACACCTTTCCCTTAAAGGTGTTTCTTCACTGTTTGAAGTCGAACAATCCTCGGCATTGTTCACTTGCCGTGCTGATATATTCCCGGATGTAGACATCCCCACTGAAGCTTCATCCCCCCCGTCACCTACCCTTGCTGAGGACCCCTTGGCCGTCCTGGAGCCAGAAGAAAAGGAAGAGAAAGATATACTGAAAGCAGAAAGTTGCAAGTTGGGGAGACTGAGAAGATTTTAGAGAATTGCAATAGCAGAATGTGTTCAAAAGTGCAGAGCAAAGTCCTTTATATAGGAACCCCGAGAAGTTGAATCGTTGCCAGTCACTTCTCGCCATTATGGGTAAGCACTTGAGTAAATTGCCTCGAGCCTTGTGCACAGTTTGCACGCGCAGACGTTATGAATTCTTCCCCCGCTAATCAGGTGTGTCCACGTGTCCAAAACGGTTCGAAGCTCAACGGCTTCCCGCTCAAATTTATTTCCAGAAGCTTCCCAATGTCAACTCAACAGAAAGTCAAAATTGTAGTCATATCTACCTCCTTCCGACTCAAGTTACCTCCTTTCGGTTTTCATGATTAGGGGGCTTGTGTACCGGATAGGTATCGGTTTACCCTTAGACCGAAGGGGTGTCATCCTAGGCCGGTATAGTATCGGCCCAGCCCAACTAAAGCCCACTAAACGTGGATCTCGCGTAGTGGGTAGTCAGTTACTACCCACTCAAGTATTCTGTTACTACTTTCTCTTATTATAAATTGAGGGTTAGGTAACCAGGTAAACTCACCTTTTTTCATTATTCTCATTATCTCCTCTAAACCCTGTTGATCTCTTACTGACTTGAGCGTCAGAGTGTAATCACAGGTACCCCCTCCATTCGGTCCACTATCGGCTCGGATACTAGAGGATCTGAAGGCGTCTGAGAGGCACTCAGTCCGTTTAAGTACATAAAGAAATATTGACTGTCACTGTAGAAAAAAAAAATATTTTTTTAAATTATAAACTATTGAATTAATAAACTTGTAGAAGATCATGATTACAATGGTGTGATCTTCCACAAATCCCATGACCATTTATCAAAACTGAAAAATTGTAATGCGAACAAGATTATATGGCTTGGACTATGATGTGATATCAACTTCGTGATCATCTTCTCAAGCAATGAACCTAAACACACAAACATCATAATGAAAAGTTCTAAATCTAAACTCAAAATCGAATGTAAATCGAAACCCTAACAACACAAACCACCAAAATGGTTTTGGAAGTACATAATTTAAACATGTACGATAAGGAATATAATTTAATATATTTAAATTAAAAAAAATTGGATCATTGAAATATTATGAAAACATAATAGTGTATAAAAACAGATTACACATTATACTAATCATTCAAGTATTACATTTCATTGTAAAACCAATTTATATTCACTAAAATTGTCTTGTACTTTATAAATTAAAAGACTTACATTTTTTTTTTCGAATTAAAGATTTTATTCTAATAAACAAATATGAAATATAATATGAGATATAAATTTTGATATCTGGTTAGATTTTAATCTAAAATCAATTAATATTAAATAAAGTTATTCAACAAAAAATATATATATATATATATATATATAAATTACATTTTATAAATTAAAACATTCTTAATATATATGCTTTGTAAATTAAGGCAAACAATATATGTTTTTTTTTAAATATATGTCGAACTAGACGATCCTATTTAATAAATGTTATATATATTAAAAAAAGAAAACTTATATTTTTCATTAATCAAGTTTGTTAGTAATATTTAAAATTAGTGAGAAATATAATTTTTCTCATAAATTTCTCACCACTATAAAATTATTTTCTATTATTTTTCATAAAAAATCTATGAAAAGTTTCTCACAAATAAATCAATAGAAAATTATTTTACAATAAATTTATGAAAAATTTTTCATATACAAATTTATAAAAAAATTCTCACATACAAATTCTGAAAATTTTTTATAAAAATAAATTTATAAAAAATATTCAATAAATAATTAATTTTTTTTCATAAAAGAAATCTATAAGAAATATTTTATAGATAAATAAATTCTTTGAATAATAATTCACACAAATGATAATTAAATAGATGATATAGAGTTTCTTATGACAAATATTTTTAAAAATCTTCATTGAATAGAAATTGTATTTTGATAAGAATGTTCAAACTTTTATCAAATGTCACTTTTGAAACTGTTGCATAAATTGTCCATGAATAAAACTAGTTTTTCCAAGAAGAATCTTACATATAAATGATATTTTCTCTTATTACAAATCATAAGGGACATTGCCTTCTTTAAATTTAAAAGGGAATCTAGATGAGAAGAACCAAATTTGTCTTTGAAATATAAATCTTTTATGACCAATTTTTTTTAGAGATGACAATAGCTGCTATGACATTTTTGCATAATTCATTAATTATTAATATTGTTACATTACACAATCCATTTGCTTGAACAATGTTCATCATCATCATTTTTAGAAAATTCTCCACTGAAAATTCTAAATAATATTAATACATTAGAACAAAATACTAATGCAGAAAATTTTCTAAGAGGAACCAAATTCTAACAATATCAATAGTCCCAATTCTAGTCCAGAACAAGAGGATAATGAAAATTTACAAGAAGATAGTTTAGAAACAAATGTACATTCAAATAGTACATCAAATGAAGTTTCTAAAAATATTTATGATCCTGATCCATGCAAAAGTATTAATGAAAATTTTAGAGATTTAATAGCTGAAAATATTTTTCGACAAGGTATTATTTTTTAATAATATTTTCCCTTACCTAAATATCTCTACAAATAACTTCTTTATACGTAAATTAAAGAAAAAAAAAAAACCTCTTAAACTCTTTTACCATATAAAACATCAACCAAACAATACTTAAGAAAATATATATACCTAAATTTTGTTTATTGTTGATGCCCATATACATTGAAGGTGGTTGAAAGTAAAAGAAGGTGTAAGAAATTTTTTCAATCTCCAATTAATTTAGAAGGGTAGAAATAAAAGTTGATGCTTCAGATCAACTACAACCAAATCACTTTCACTTGGATTGTGAAAATACCCTTAAAGGAATTTATTCCAAAAAGTATAGAAAAGTTGTTAGACATGAGAAAATTTCTGATGGGTGGAAAACAAAAAGAAGGATATAATATAATAGCTTGATGATAAACATAAAAATTTATTGCAATATTTAAAAAATCTTCAGAAAATTAAGACATAGATGAGCAACATATAAAAATGAAGATCCTAGCAAAATTTTAATGCAAATTTAAAATGAAAGATGTTTTTTCATCTCTTCAATAATTAAAAATATAATTTTGTAATTATAATTTTGTTAAGTTTTTTCATAATGAATCATATGTGGCTAGATGGTCAAATATTTAGGAGTTGACATGTGATATTTTGGAAGATAGAAGGGTGGGGTTCATTCTTATATCCACGTTAAAGAAGTTTTTATTAATATAAAAATTATTAAGAAAATTAAAAAAAAATATATTACATTAATATAAATTTATTAATATAAAATATTGATGTATTTATATATAGGTTAAATATTAATAAAATATATCATACAAAAGAGACATCAAGTTAGGGTTTATTACACAAGTGGGTTAAATAAAGTATAATTTTATTAAAAGGAAAACTATTTAGCAATAATAAGATTTGCTTATGGGAATGGGAGAAGTGCTATGTATTGCAAGTCTTGTGACACCAGAAAAACAAACATAGGAGGTTATTAAGGATGACAAAAATATTATGTACATGAATATTCGTAATTCGTAATTGTGGGTACTCATGGTTCGTTAAAGAAAAATTATAGTAATATATGTACTGAATATTCTTCACTTGATATTTTCGCAAGCCGAATCTTCGGCGCTCACTTTAAGTTTAAGATAAAGAGTAATTAAGATATCCTATCGTATCAGATGAAATATGTTATATTAAAATCATGTTTTAAATTCTCGTAAAGAGATATACAATTTCACTATATCAAATCCGAATTTATTATATTAAAAAAAATTTACAATCATAATAAATGTTATAATTAAAATTCATAAAGATAATTTTGTATTATAAATAAACATGATTAGTTAAGATAATTTATTCACTATTAATCTAATACTAAATTCTGCATATACTTTGTATTGACTTGAATTAGAGTGTAAACATAGGTACCCTCTTTACGTAGTTCATTAAAGTTTAGGAGCAGTAAAAAAATAAAAAAAATGAATAATCTTGAAGTATTTGGAACATGTAAATACAAATATAAATTAAAATTTTAATCTATATATTGTAAACTTTCATTACAAAAGAACATAACATATCAACTTTTTTTTTATTAATATAAAATAATTGAGAAAATAGAAAATCAATCTTATTCATATTGAAAATCCTTTCAGGATTGTACATATATAAAGTTCAAATAAAAATAAAAGGTTGAAAATAAGGTGTAAGAAATTTTAAAGGAATAAAATCATTACAATAATGAAATAAAATAATTATAAAAATATATAAAAATTTGTCATAATGGAAACTAATCTGGCAACATAATCTGAAGATCTGACCACGTGTATTAGAATATGACTGATTATGTGTATTAGCCCCCATCAAACTAGAGAGAATGTATATTAATCATTCCCAATTTGGAGAAAATGGATTTAAATGGTGCAAGTGTCAGAGGTTTTGTATAAATGTCAGCCAATTCTTGTGTTGAAAGAACATGCAAAAGATGAATAAGGCCTTGGTGGAGCTTCTCTCGAACAATATGACAATCCTACTCAATATGTTTTGTTCGCTCATGGAAGTTGGGATTATGAGCAATATAAATTGCAGAGCTATTGTTGCAAAAAAAGTGACACAGGAGAGGGTTAAGTGACTTGCAAATCTTGTAATAAATAAGAAACCCATTGATTGTATTTCACACACTATTGCTACGAGTGCGCGGTATTCAGTCTCACATGAGAATCTTGCTGTAGTAGTTTGCTTCTTGGATCGCCATCAGATTAAAGAGGAACCAATGTATAAACAATACCCTGTAATAGATTTTCTAGAATCAATGCAACCGACCCAAATGAGCTTTTGATATAACAAAGGACTCTATGAGCAGCTGCTTGATGTTGATATAACAAAGAATTGATTAAGTTTATTCACTGCAAAAATTATGTCTGATCTTGTAGTGGTAAGATAAAGGAGTCGTCCTATCAATTCTCTATAAGAGCTGATATCTGAGAGTGGTTCCCAATATTAACTCCCAACTTAATTGAACTATTCATAGGTGTTTTGCTAGTTTACAACCGAGAAGTCCAGAGTCTGATAAAAGTTCCAAGGCATACTTGCGTTGGTTAACCACTATACCTTTGGCAGATCGTGCAATTTCTAATCCCAAGAAGAACTTGACATCTCCAAGATCCTTAATGCGAAAATGTGCATGAAGAGATTGTTTAATTTTATTTATTTATTTATCTCAGAAATTCCATTTCCTGCTAATAACACATCATTAACATATATTAATAAAACTGTGAGGGATTTCTATCTTCTTGATATATAAAGTGTGAACAACTTGTCTTTGAGAATAACCAAGAACCTGCAGAGCACGTGAGATAGTATTGAACAATTGGCGATTAGCTTGTTTCAACTCATACAGAGATTTCTTTAATAAACAAACCTGGTTAGGTTTAGGAGTTGATAGACCTTGTGGTAAAGTCATACGAATTTCTTCTTCTAGATCGGCATGTAAGAAAGCATTATCTACATTCAATTGGTGTAGAAACGAATTTTGAGAGGATGCTAAAGCTATTACAACCCCTAGAGTCGTCATCTTTACTACAGGGGAAAATGTATCCATGAAATCAATACCTTCTATTTGAGTGTAATCTTTCACAACCAGCCTTGCTTTGTATCGTTCTATTGTCCCATCTTGTTTGTGCTTGACTTTGTAGACCCATTTGCATCCAATAAGATTTTTATCAGGCGGTTTATCAACTGAGACCTAGGTATTATTCCTTGCTAGTGCTTCTAGTTCTTGATTCATGGCTATCCTCCAACATTAATTTTTTATGGCTTCAGAATATCTGGTGGGCTCAAATGTAGTGGTAATATTCATAATAAAAGATCGATATGGAAGCGCCAAACGATCATAGGAAAGCACTTGAGAAAGAGGATAAAGATTACCTTTGCTTGAAGAGTGATGTGGCACAGTAGTGGCAACAACAAGGTTGTAGTGATATTCTTGTAAATATAAAGGAGGATTTCTAATTCTCTTGGTTGAATATTGTGCTACTGGTATAGGATTATGTGGTGTTTCAGGTTCTAACTCAATATGTGGTAAAGCATAATCAAAAGGTTCCACATGAATAAAGGTTGGCAAAGAAATATTACAATTGACAATATCTTTGATAGATAATTGCAGTTTATATGGAAATATATTTTCATGAAAGATAACATTCCTAGACATTGATAACTCTCTAGTCTTGAGATCAAATATAATATAACCTTTTATGCCTCTTTTATATCCCAGGAAAATACACCTTGTGGCTCTAGGATTAAATTTAGTCCTGTGACTAACAAGTGTGGAGGAGAAATAAAGTGATCCAAAGACCTTGAGTTGAGTGAGGTCTGGAAGACATTTATGCAGGAGTTGATAATGACACTTGTTATCTAAGACTAGTGTAGGGATCATGTTGATAAGATAAACTGAGTACAAAACTGCATAAGACCAAAATATTTTTGGAAGATTAACTTGAAACAATAACTCTCTAGCAATATTGAGATATGTTGGTGTTTTCTCTCTATTATGGAGTTTTGTTGAGAAGTTTTTACACAACTTGTTTGATGAATTATTTCTTTTGAAGCATAAAATTGGTCAAGTTTAAACTCCCTACCATTATCAGTTCTAATGGTTTTAATTGTGGTTTGAAACTGATTTTCCACAAACACACAAAAAGATTGAATTAAAGGTGTAACTTATGCCTTATTTCTTAACAAATGAACCCAAAGTGTCTAGAGTAGTCATCCACTACCATAAGAAAATAAGAGTAACCATCCATAGACATTACAGAAACTGGACCCCAAATATCAGCATGAATTAAGTCAAAAATTGCAGTGGTAGAGGAAGAACTCAAAGGAAAACTCAACTTTTTCTGTTTTGCAATAGGACATATATCACAAACATGATTTTTATCACAACGAATGAAAGAAAAAATTTTACTAATTGTCTGACCTCTATCAAAAGATGGATGACCCAATCTATAGTGCCATAAATTGAGCAAACTAGAAGGAAAACTACAGGAAAAGTTTTCTGAAACAGTGTTGTGAACAGAAGATTGAGAGGACTTAGTTGTTTGTGTGAGAATGTATAGGCTTCTTTCTACTTTAGCTGTGTCAATCAACTTGCAAGCATTGGAATCCTATATTAAACAAACATAATCAAGGAAAGTCAATTTACAATAAAGAGTTTAGGTTAATTTCATCACTGATAAAATAAAACGTCTGTCAAAACAAAACTGGATGAAAGATGAATTGTGTCAGAAATGTTGGTTGAAACTGAGATTCCATTGGAAAGAGACACTTTGATAGGTGATATATTCTTGTATAAAATAAAGTGATTGAGGAAATTTAAAATATGATTTGTGGCACCAGTGTCCAAGATCCATCTAAATAAAAATACATTCCCATTGTTGGTTAGATCTGAATTAGTGCACATGTTTACACAATATAGGGATATGTGACTTCATTATCCATTGATGTGCTTAGCAGAGCTCCCTTTAGATAGCTCTAATACCATAACAATTTTGAATTTGAGAAAATAAAAAATCAATCTTATTCATATTGAAAATCCTTTCAAGATTATACATATATAGAGTTCAAATAAAAATAAAAGGCTGAAAATAAGGTAACAACCACAAATATTAAAGGAATAAAATCATTACAATAATGAAATAAAATAATTATAAAGATATGTAAAAATTTGTCATAATGAAAACTAATCTGTGAACGTAATCTAAAGATTTGATCACGTGTATTAAAATCTGACTGATAATGTGTATTAAATAATGTTGTATTCCATAATAATATAATATATCATACAATTAAAAAGAAATTTCAAATTATTTTAAAAATAAATTTTTAATTTTTATTATTAAATAAAAAATAAAACTTTTAAAATATTTAATTAACATTTTTTTAAAATTTTAAAAATCATGAGTTATTATATTTTCACATAAATTCTATCTTTTTAAATTAAAAGTTTTCTGAGTGCTTTTTAAGATACAAATATTGAGACTGTTCCAAAAAATATAATGAAGAGTTAAAGAAGTAAGGAAAGATTTTGTCCAATCGAATGATCCACTGTTAAAAATTTATTAAATTAAGAATTTAGGGGTGTGAAGAATAATTCTTTTATTGAAATATTATTATTTTTTCTTATAAAATTTAAGACATAGTCATTAAAAAGAGAATATCCAAAACTGAATTAATAATTATTCAAAGAGTTATTATTTAAAAAATAATTATATAAAAATTGTTAAATTAATGAATTATACGATATTCATACGCATATTTAATGATTTTGATTTTAGTTTTAATTTTGGTAATTTATGAGAAGAAGAAAAATGAAGATAAAAAGATTTGGTCTTTTATTTATAAAAATGACTATCTTACAAGATAAGTTTCCTTAATCAAAATATTTCAATTTCTTTTTTATTTTATTTTTTCCCTTTTATGATTTGTGATCATGAATGGAAAAGGGACAAAGTTAAACAAAATCTTCTCCATTTAGATATACATGTAAATGTGGCTGAGAATGAGAGAAAGTAAAGGTAAAACAAAATTCCAAAGTTTTCTATAACTTTCTCAAGGTAATAAATGGATATTGGATCAAATCACGAATAGTAATCAAGGTGTAAAAAAATCTTCTTATGTATGCCCTTCATATTGGATCAAATCACGAATAGTAATCAAGGTGTAAAAAAATCTTCTTATGTATGCCCTTTCTTATGTATGCCCTTTCAGTTATGTGAAATTATGTATACTTCTAGATTTATGTTTTTAAATAAATTTTATGATCACATATTATTTTCTCTAACTTATTCTTTTGTGTGCATTGTATTTTGAACTGTTATGATTCTGTGAGGCAGAGTAGGAACTAGATGTACCCACACCTTAGATGCTTTGGGAGCTAGTAGTAGGACTCTTAATTATTTTGAATTGTAAATTATTTTGGAGGACGGTAATAGAAATAGTTTCTATCCTTTGTATGTAAAAAAGACCTTATACTTATGTAGTTATATTTCCATATTTTTTTTTTGTATGTCACAATAAATATATAAATATATATATATATATATATAATTTAATTATTTTCTTAAATAAAATATTTAATTAGGTTTAAAAAATAAAATAAAATATTTTATAAAATAAAATAAAATTAGGTGGTTAGAGAAAAGATGATGATGAGTTGTTAGAAATAAATAATGTGATATTTTAAAAGATATTGTGAAATTATTAATATTTTTAAAAGATATTGTAAGATTATTAATATTTTAAAAGATATTATGAGATTATTAATATTTTTAAATAAATATTATAAGGTTATTAATATTTTAAAAAATAATGCGAGGTTGTTGATATTTTAAAAAATAATGTAAGGCTTTTAATATTTTAAAATATATTATTAATTGAATTTAATTTTCAGAAATCCGACTCTATTTATATAAATACGTGTTAGATCCTTATTATTTTTCATTTCATGTTTTCCCTAAAATTTGGGAAAAATCTTAGAGGAGATGATTAGAGACAATGTGAGAAGTTGGGAGCGTAGCATCTCACATAACATAGCATTTTAAAGCATCGTGTAGCATAGCATCTCAAGGTGTCGCATATCATCATTCGAGGTAAGAGAGATAGTGAGGAATGTTACATGTGTGGGTACTTATGAGAATTTTGTTTGCGTTGAGACAACCATAAGCCCTAATAATTATGATGAATTGTGATTTAGTTTTGAGTTATTTATGTGTGTGTTTTGAGAAGTCTAAGTTTTGGCTTAGTAGGGTGAAATCTAAGTTATGCTTGGTCATTCGAGATATGTGATGAGTTGTGCATTTATGTATTATGCATTTGTGTGTATATATTTCATTCATTCATACTTTCTTGTGGTAGATGTGATCTATGAAGGAGGGTCTCTATAGTCTTCTACCTTGATCTTAGGGATTTTAGAGCAGATAACCTCTCGTTTGAGAATTGAAATGAGGGGCAACCACGACCAAGTTATATTATCCTGAATGACTCTTATTAGATTCGTTTTGGTGAGAGTGGATTGATAGAGTCTTTTGATTCGATTTATGTACTCTTGAACTACTCATATGTGTGTTTCATGTGATGGTACTATATGCATTTAAAGATAAGAGTATAAGAGCATTAATGTATTTGAGTTAATGAAGTGAGTTTGTGACTGAGTATGTATTGGAGCGTGTGATGTGTGCGTGTTTAATTCTGCCTATTTTCTTATACGTATCTATAACATATGTGAGATATATTGTTGGAGTTCAAGGTGAGTTGGAATCCCACATTGGGTAGAAATGGGAAGGTTGAATAGCATATAAGTGAGAAAGACACACAAACTCTTGGCCTTAAGGTTTTGGGTAAATAAGTGGAGTCGTATTCACTTATATAGTTGTTGGTTTACCCCCATTTGTAAAAATCTTTTGGTATTGCCCCCCTCCTGGATTCCTAACAGTGGTATCAGAGCCAGATTCATCTGGCCCACGAGGACCATTTGTAAAAAGCTCCTGGTATTACCCCCCTCTTGGATTTCTAACAAATAGTACAATTGAAATTTATAAGCTTTCTCCTTTGAGTATTCAATAATTAAGAATAGAAATGCAAGTTTTAAGTTCAATCTATTTATTTTATTTTATCTTTATATGTCTCATTCTTATGAGTTGTAGTGAAATTTTATTATATAAATGATTTTGTTTTAAAAAATATTTTAGATATATCTGTTTCAACTTAAGATTGGAAGAGATGGTAAGAAATTATATAGTGACATAAAAAATATTTATTTGTAATAATTTAATTTATTAATAATACTCTTTTTAAGGTTAAAGAAGATTAAAAAAGAGATGTAACAAAAAAAATATATTTATACATTATTTATAATTTTAAAATATCATAAAATATGAAACGTTTAAACATATAAATAAGATTTGACACCTTTTACAAAATTTATAATAAATCAAAAGTTCTATAATTATTCATTAATATAAAATTAATTCTTTTATAAATAAAACTTGAAATTATTGTTTAATTTTTACCAGTATGACTATATGCTTATTTGTCAAGACATGATTATCGCAATATTAACAAAACCACAAATATAAACAATAAGGGTGTGTTAATATAAACAAAATCATTCATAATATATATAACTCATACATTCATCCTCACAATCATTTATCTAAATATATTCAGATATTTAAATAATCATAGTATACTTAATCACATGCATTTATCACACTCACTCATTCACATGCACCCAATATTCCGTAAAATTAAATAGAATTCTTGACCTCTAAGGCTAACACTTGAACATATTTCTTTGGTTACCAAAACATAAACAAACCCTAAGAATCTTTTTCACCTCTGAATTTTTCTACCTATTCCATTTTTCTAGTACTGACATATTAAGGTGATCCCACACATATACCTACCAAAGAGTTGATGACTCAATCCACCTAGTAATAAGTATAGTAGAAACCTCCATCGACTTCTCACTATATAATACTCTTGTCTACGTGACTAGAATACTATTGAAGTCTAGATAGCCCATAAATATATCTAGATTTTCATATGTATACTAAAGTTATACCAAATAGTACCTCGTGGTAACTATTTGATTTAAAAAAAAAAAATACATAACCATTCCAAAAATTATATAACATACCAATTTAACCTCATTAACATCAATCAATGTCATTTCTATTTCCATTGGTTCCCTACAATCACAATTTCCTTGGCACCACTACCATCATCACAATTCTTTAGCACCATTGCCATCATCACAAGTCTTTGACACCATTGTCGTCATAATTTCTTGGTACCATTGCCGTCAATTTTTACAATTCTTATGACCTGAATTTCAATTTACAAACATAATTCACATCATTATCACTAATCTTATTTCATAATCCATCACAAATCATAATACATAAATCTCAATAATTCAGTACAACTTAGTTTCACATTATATTTCACAATTATATAGAATCCAATATTCAATACTCAATAAATTTCACATCATCATCCACTATATTGTACAAGTATTTAACCTCAATAATTTACCACAATCTCATTTTTCATAACATGAAATACCAAATCTCACAACACATAATCAACAATTCAATTATATAATATTTATCTCATCATTTTTTTATCATAATCCACACATATAAACTTTTTCAATTCAACTTAAAACATAAATAATTTCTAAAATATAGTATGTTTTCGCTCAAGCAAAATAATTCTGAGAGCATTTCGCTCATATGGGCAACATGAACTTTAATCATTAAAAAAATTAATATATTAATTTATACACATTATTTTTGCATGAAAAAAAATTATTGGTTAACTAATATTTAGAGTTAAAACTTTGAAAAAGGTCACTTTTCCAAATTTTTAACTAAAACATTCCAAAAAGTGTTTGTAATTTCGAAGAGAATTAATTTTCTAATAGTTTGATATTTAATTAAAAAAAGAACCATATCTTGAGTTATACATATTATTTTTATGTGAAAAAAAAATTATTAGTTAGATAACATTTAGAACCACAATTTTTATAAAAATCACTTTCGAAATTTGAAATAAAAATATGTCAAAATGGGATTGCAATCTTGAAGCGAAATAATTTTCTAACTCCTTCTAATATAATTCTCACAATTAATCTATTAATTCACTCATTTTATCATACACAAGAAAAACACTTAATTATCTTCATTTACCTTTAAATCAAGTTTTTTCCAAATTGAGATAGATAAAAGATGCTCTATCTTATTCTAAAGGACACCGAATACAAAACTATCTATATTACTAAGGATCTAAAAAAGTTATTTTTAATATGATGGAATTAATTTACTCTTCACGTTCTTTCTTCTTATGTTCTGGAATCTTCACAAAATAATAATAATTGAATGAGAATTCTTAAAGATAATTGAGAGAATTTTAAAAAAATTTGAAAGAAGATTTAAACATATTAGAGAGAGGAAAATATAAGATTTTCCATAAACAAAAGTTAAAAATGAGAGAATTAAAACAATTATACTACTTTTAATATCTTCCCTTACTAAGCAAGTCCCTTACTAAGCAAGTAAACTTAGAACCTCCAACCCATTGAATTAATATAAAACAAATTATTCATATTTCACATCCAATACTGATTTTAAAAAATTGAGAAAGTTAATTTTTTTTTTTATTTACGTGATTGTTTTTCAAAACAATTTGAAGTAACTCTTAAAGTTTTCTATTATATACTATCACAATGTTTAAACCCTTCTAATGTATTAATCGTATTTCAATTTAAACTTTAGTTTTTTATAAACATTCACCTTAAATTTCAATTACAATCTAATTTATCCTGAAGAAAATCATTTTTATATTTATTTTTGTCAAATTAGAATTACAATATCAACTAAAAAAAAATGTTATACATTGCTTACCTTAAATTTTAACAATTCATTATTTTTTTTACTAATTTTTTATATTTAAAATATAACAAAAAAACATGAATTTGAAAGATATAAAAAGGGTAAATAATAAAGCTAATAAAAAATTATTTAATTTTAATTCTCTATATTTTATTATGTTTTAATTTTATAATAAATAATTTATAAAAATAAAAATAATAAATGGTTGAGATTAAAATAACTAAATAAATAAATAATTGATATTTCTTCTTAATTTGATTTCGTAAAAGACTACTTATAAAAAGGTAAATCTTAAAATTAATTAAGATAAAATTAAAATCAAGGTGTTTATATATTTAAAAATGTTTAATATTATTTAGAAACTTAAAACTTAAAAGAGTTACAAGAAAAACACTTTAGTTATATGTAACATACTAGAAGAAAAAAATTAAAATATATATATATATAAATATATATATATATATATATATAAAAGACCATTTAAGTATAAAATTCTATTATATTCCTCTAAAAAAATCCAAGTTAAAAGAATTAAGCATTTACTGTTGGGCTTTAATACATTTTGCCTAAAGGATGATTCCTCTAAAACCTTGGTATATGTTTCGTGTAAAGACACAATAATAACAATTCAAACACAAATACGCAAAAAAAAGGTAAGCGAGTGAAAACAAGATAATTTATAAGAAATTCATAACTATTCAGTAATAAGCATATAATTTCATACAAGTGTAAAAGTTTATAAAAGATTTTACACATTTTAATCACATTCATAATCAAGACCGATGTCTTCCCAAAAACTGTATGGATTTTAGTTATCTAGGGCTAACACTTGATGTATACTTTAGGACCACGGGCTTAACTAGCCGCCCAAGATCATCCAAAAACTCACTACACCCATCTCACATCAAAGTAGTCTCACCAACTATTAAGAGATAACTAGTAAGATTTCCACCGACTTTCACCACATGACAATCTTAATCTATCTAACTTAGAGAGTCATTAAGGTCTGGATATCCTATAACATATCCCTAAATCCATACACACTACATTACCATTCTCATACTCATATCATATAATTAAACTTTCCTCAATAGGAGCATCAAGGTCTCATGGCAACATAAGTGTTACTAATAAATCATGCATTTCATCTCAATCTCATGCATCAATCACATTAAATTCATTATTCTAGGACAAGGTCAATTCACTCAGCAAACCTCCAATCCGCTAAGCAGATTGGGTCCAAAGAGCAGTCTCACCACTAGGATTGATCCGCTTAGTGGAGGAATAATCCGCTTAATGCAAAGACAATTCACTCAGTGGATTTCAACCCGAGAACACTCTATCTCCTAGGACTAATTCCGGTGAGTGCATAGAGCCTGCGTTCAACGAATCTTATGCAAATTTGGATTCTACAAAAGATCTTTCTAGTTTACTTGCCTCAATCCATCACAATGTCACTTTTAATGGTTCTAATTGCTTGATCTACACCTCTTATAAGATAAATTGGATGGACCAAGTAAACTAAGATGATTTTTCCACAAAATTAGTCCCCCAATTTTAATAGTTTAAGGCACCAAATTAAATCAACAGGCATTTTCAAGACATTCACAGAAATTTACTACATTAGACCAAATTCATCACATTTGGAAATCCAAACACATTAATTCAAAGCAATCCATCAAGCATGGACACAATCTTCAAATCATCATAGTTCAGTTTAACAAATCCCCAAACCATAACAACTAATTCACAAGGGTAGGTTCTTTAATCATTTAACACACACACAGATCCAAACATCATCCAAGGTATATCAGTTCATAACAGGCACAAAAATCAGACTTCCCCATAGTTCTAAGAAACTCAATTTAAGACTAGCTTCCTTACTAAGTTTTGGGTCCAAAATGCCTTTTTTACTCCACTCCATAGGGAAAAGTTCCAAGTGCTCTAACTAGGGATCTAAGTACATGTTTCACAAACCAAACACACCACTAAGATCCTAAGCTAGCATAGAGTCATATTGATGGAAAAAAACTCACATGTAAGGGATTGAAACTCACATGCAATCACGAAGATAGACTGGGTAAATGGGGTTTTGAGTATGAAAAACTTACCAAAATCAAAACTTCAATCGGTTAGAAATAATCTACTCCTCACAAGCTTCAATTTGGTACACTTGAATCTTGGAAAGGATGAAAGAGGAGGAAGAAAATTTAGAGAGAAGGTAAAGAGTTTAGAGAGAAAAAAATTTTAGAGAGATAATGATTTTGAGGAATATGAAGGTTAAAAGGTTTAATTTTTCTATTTATAATCCTTTTTAAAACATTACTAAACATTTTCACCTTTCACCACTTAACTCACTGTCTCATTAGAACTAATTCACACTAAGTCCTTACAATCCCTTCAACTACAAAAATTTTCGTCCTCGAAAATGATCTTTAATAGCAAAAAGATGTGGTAAGACTTTATCATATCATCCTCGAGCTCCCAATTAGAATCGCCAGTTCTCACATTCCATACTACCTTAATCAAGTTTATAATCCTTCCTCTTAATTGCTTGGTCCTTCTATCCTTAATTTTAACTGGTGCAGCTTCAAAGACAGATCTTCTCTAGTCTCAACTTCTTTAGGTTCAAGAATATGGTTGGGGTTAGGTATGTACTTCCTAAATTGAGACACATGGAATAAATTGTGCAATCTGACTAGGGAAGGAGGCAAAGCTAACTCATAGGCCACGGGGCCAATTCTTCTCAAAATCTGATAGGGCTCGACGAACTTAGGGGTAAACTTTTTGGACTTGAGGACTCTCCCTACTCCAGCCACTAGGGCAACCCGCAAGAACACATGTTCACCCGCTTCAAACTCTACAGGTCTCCTTCTCCTATCAACATTGGATTTATGACGGCTCTAAGATGCCCTCATTTTCTCTTGTATTTGCTTCACTTTCTCATTAGTTTGCTTAAGTAACTTAGGTCCCACCAGAATCCCTTCCCTATCTTAGTACTAATAGAGGGGAGTCTTGCACTTCCTTCCATATAGGGCTTCATAAGGAGTCATTCTGATGCTGGCATGATAGTTGTCATTGTAGGTGAACTCTACTAAAAATAAAATTTAATCCCAATTCTCTAGATGATCCAAAACACATGTCCTCAACATACCTTCTAAAGTCTAAATAATACTTTCAAGCTGTCCATCAGTTTAAGAATGATAAGTAAAATTAAACTAAAAATTAAATAATTAAATTAATCAATCTAAACATATAAAAAATTATATATATATATATCAAACACATATTTAATCCTTATTTTATTTTATCTTCTTTCTGTTTATTAACATTATTAAATATGTCAAAATTTCTTAAAAAAAAATAAATCATGTAAAAAGAAAAATATATGCAGTAAATATAAAAACAATAATAATCAGCTTTAGAATTGAATAATTTAATTATAATTTTATTTTTAAAAAGTATTTTGATAAGTTAAATAAGAATATATATATATATATATATTTAATTTATTAATATATATTTTTAATGTAAAATTGTGAAGAAAAAAAACATTAAATTCTAAAATGGATATTATATTAAAGTATTTGAAGTAAAACTTTAGATATGTTTAATCCTAATACTCTTAATCTCAACTCTTTTGGCATGCAGAATAGTTTTAAATCACATAATAATCTTTCACGAAATAGAGAGGATTAGTAAGGCATTGGAGGGAATCTTTAGTGGTCAAAAGTGATAGTGTGGATTCTGAGGCTTAGATTTGGAGTAATATTTTAAGAGCATTATTATTATGATATTGTTGTTGTGTCAGGTCCTAAGAATTAATTAAGTATAGTCATTATTGTAGTTTTTCTGCACTCTTGTCTGCAACTGAAAAAGACTGCGTCACCAAAGTACCACATTCATCCATCTTCTTCCTTACCAAACCTATCTTCCCTTCCCAACTAAGGCAAGTCAAAACCCTATGCTAGCCTTAGTCACAAACAATATATTTTATTTAGTTACTCCTCTAAGTATTTATCTTTAATAATGTATATACATTATTTCATCGTTTTCTAAAATTTGTACCTTAAGGACCATCTTCAATCTCAATTATCCTATCCTTTTGATTTCTTTAATAATATTTATAATTATATTTTTACTCTTAAATAATAATAAATGTAATAAAAATTTAATATATAATTAAAATAAAATCATCTATTAATTAAAATTATTTATTTATAATATAATATATATTACATAGATATCAGTTTTTTACACATTTATTTTAAATTATTTAGATGAAGAAAATCTCTCGAACATCTTTCATAAGTCTTGAGATCATTCATAAATTTTAACAAATTACAATAACAAAATCTATTTAATTATTATAAATTTTGTTTAAAAGATAAATAAGTTAATACTATTTAAATAATCAATTATTTTATTATATTATAAATAACAATTTGAATAAAGTAAGATTATCTTATCTTATAATTATATTTATATTTTCTTATTAATTGAACACCAAATTATAATCATAAATATTTTTATCATTTAATTTTATTCGATTAGAAAATTTAAAAAATTTAAAATTTAAAAAACATCTTAAAATATTATTTAATTCTTATAAATACATAATATAAAATATCAATAAATCTTAATTATAAAATCAATTGATATTACGTATATCAATATTTTTAAATTTTAATAATTTATAATAAAAATATTTAATTTAAATTTAATATTATTGAACTGATAAAAATAAGTTTAATATATATATATATATATATATATATCGGAATGGATCGAAAAGATATACTTCATTCAACAACTTATTCGATATAAACTTTTTTTTTTTTATTACCAAACACAGGCTGAAGGGCAATATGGTAATTTGCATATAGGTTTGGGAGATTCCTTGGTCAAAACCCAAAAGCTGAAGAAAATATTGGTAATAAAAAAGGAGTGAGATGTAACGTGAGTAACCGTGCAAAGCAGGTATTATTATTATTATATACCATCATACCCCTCATACGTACACTAGTGTACAATGCAAGTAATTAATTAACAAAAAGTTTAGAGTGCGTGAGATTAAGGTAGCACGTGTGCACGTGTCATGTCAGTGAGTCGGTGCATCGTTTCTCATAAAGAACAAAAACCTACGTACCACACGAATTGCGGGACTCTTTGCAACCCCCACCCGCGACACTCATCAATTATCTCACGCGCTCTTTCTACATGCGGATCTAGACCGTACATTTATTTTGTGCTTAGTTTTGTTAAGTATAGTCGTTTTTGTTTTAAATATTTATAATTTTCGACATATTTAAATAATATTTTAATATTTTTTAAAATTAAAAATAAAAATAAATTACTTTTTCATAATTTAATTTATAAAATAATAATAATTTTTTTTGTTCTTACTTTTAAATTAGATATGAAAAAAATTAGGATAAAATATTATTTATATTCTTGGACTAGTTTTGTTCTTATGTTTGAAGATAATTTATAAAAAACAGGGGAAAATAAATTATTTATTTTATATTTAAAATATATATTAGCCAACACGTTTAAATATGGAAGATATTTAAATGTGTATTTGTTATTACTTGTTTTATATTTAAAATCAATTATTTAATAATTTGAATACTTTACGTACGTTTATATTGAAATTAATCTCTGTTATTAACTATTTTGTCATGTAGAATAAAATGGAGACAATCTCTCAAAATATTTTAATGTTGATATAATTTAAGATAAGAAAAGAAGAAAGTAATAATTATGTATTAAACATAATTTTTTTAATAATCTCATTATCATTATTTAATTAAATTAAAACATAATATATATATATATATATTTATTTATTTATTTACACAATTACTTTTTATTCCATATAAAAAAATATCATTATAATCTTAAAACATAATAAAAATAAGTAGGATAAATTAAGATTTAAATTATAATAAAAAAATATCAAAACTATCCTATTCCATTAATAAGTTCATCGATTACAATTAATATATTCAAAGATAATCAAATACATCAAATTAATTAATTTGAATGTTTAAAACTAAAATTTAACATGCTTTATGTATATGTTAATTATATATAGATAAATGAATATTTTCTAATTTTTAGCTGTTAAACTATTACAACTAGCCATCCACATGTATGTTGTCAAATGACATTAAGAGAGGGTGAATTAATATAATAAAAATTAAAATTTTAATTACTTTCCTCTAAAATTTTATTCCTCTTGATTTAATTAGTCAAGCAGAAATTTTATAATGCGCAACGGAAAAATAAAAGATAAGGAAAGAGAGAGAAAAATACCAAAGATTTATACTGGTTCGGGTTAAATCCTTAACCCTACATCAAGTTCCCAATCACCTCAACTTGAGATGATCACACACTCTCACTATCTTTAGCCAGTCAGAATTTTACAACCACTAATACAAGTAAAACATGCAAAAATAGAAAAATTAAATATCAAACCTCACTATCTCTTGTACCCCATAAGAGATTGCCACACCTTCCTTGAGTCACACAAGAAATGAAAACACCTTCCTTGAATCACACAAGGAATGAAAAACACCTCCTCTGAACAGCCTCAGAAGATGAACACAAACAAAAATAATATCACCTAGAGTGTAGATATCAAACTGTAGCACCGGCTTAACTCAGAGTCTTCTCAAGATTTTCTCAGAAAAATATTAGCACAGAAAATATTCTCTTTCAAATGTAAATTTTCGTGGCTCAAGATGTATAGAAGTTGTGTGAAGTAGTGTTTTTGATAAACCTTGATTTGCTTAATAAATACCAAAAATTCACTATTAATATTTTTTTATTTAAATTTTAATTCGAAATCAATTTTTATTCTCTTCAAATATTTTCAAACGTTCAGAAAATATAAATCCAGATCAACCTTTATTTTAGGAGGATTTTATGCAATGAATATTTTTCAAAAATTTTCCAACATAATCGATTATGGTATTTACATAATCGATTATGACCGTGCTTTGAACTTTAAAAAAAAAAACAGCTTATCGATTACATAATCGATTATCAGCGTATTAAAACCAAGGTAGTCAAAATCGAGATCTTACTCAAGATCGTCAAGGAAAATATAAATCGTAAATCAGAATATCGTAATACGAATTGTAAGATCCTAAAAATTTTATAAAATTTATATAAATCATATAATTAAACTTAAAATATATAATATACACCGTTGAAATAAATATCAATAACAAATAGAAACTTGAAAAAATAAATAACATATATAAAAATTTAGAGGGATGCAAATATTGAGTATTGCGGAGATAGAGAAGATTTGAGAGAAGAGGAAAAATTATAATATTCTTTTAAGAAAATAAAAAAATATTTAATTTTTCTTTTAATTTTTTTTAATTAAATTTTAAAAAGTGACTGTTGAAATATATCACATATACTATTGAAATAAATATAAATAATAAATTGAAACATGAAAAAATAAATAACATATAAAAAAATTAAAAGAATACATATATTGAATATTAAGGAAGTGAAAATGTTTTTAGAAAAAAGGATAAACTATAATATTTAAAAAAATAAAGAAATATTTAATTTTGTTTAATTAACATTTAAAATGTGACTATTGAAATATATAATGTATATAGTGAGATTAGAAAAGAAAGAGGAAACTTTGTTTCTTAAAATTTGAAACATTGACCACTTCAAACAAAATAAAAATAAAACCCTAGCCTAACTCTAACCTCCTTACAGCAACTGTCAGCATCTCTCCCGACATCTCGTGTATTATTCCATGCAGCATCACTCATTATGACTCGTGCTGAGAAAAGCGATAGAAAAGGAAAAGAGCAAAGATACAACTCCTAAATGACGACTCGTGCTGAGAAAGGAGAAAAGCGATGGAGAAGGAAAAGAGCGAAGATACAACTCCTAAATGACGACTCGTGCTGAGAAATGAGAAAAGCGATGGAGAAGGAAAAGAGCGAAAATACAACTTGTAAATGCACGCGACATGCGACGGAGGATCGAAAAAATCTTTGCCCCGAAGATCCTATACGATTTGGCCAAAAATTCGATTTTTAGACACATAAAGTCAGAAACTTTAAAAAAATCGTAAAATCGTAAGATCTTACTAGTTAAATCGAGATTTTGACTACCATGGTTAAAACCTTTTTAACTCAAAAGCACCTATCGATTACATAATCGATTATTCTAGAGAGAAATTCTTTTTCAGGTTTCAAATACTTAATCGATTACCTAATCGATTATTCCCGTGACAAAAGCTTTTCAATTTTCAAAATACATAATCGATTATTCCAGTGACAAAAGCTTTCCAATTTTCAAAATACATAATCGATTACCTAATCGATTATTCCAGTGAAAAATTCTTCTTTTAAAAATTTCCAAAAAACATAATCGGTTATGTTCTTCATATAATCGATTATCACAGTACGAATTTTATAGTTTTTTTTAAAAAATAATTTTCTTGAGAAAATCTCTGAGTTGAGTGATGATTATCTTTCAACATCAGTCACTCCTTTTGGTATAGGACACAACTAACTATCAACTAAAGTCTTCTTATCTTGTGTGTCTTGTAAATCTTTGAGCTTCCAACTTTAGTTTTCTTGAGCTTCTCAAATGAATTTCCTTTGATGTTCTGATTCTTGATCATTATTAAAACACTTGAACACTTGTGCAGAGTTGTGCAGTCTTCAAAGAGTGATAACAATCTCCCCCTTTTTGATGATGATCAAGAAAAAAATAATATACCTGTGTATTGTTGATACTAAAAAAAAATTTAGCAATATAGTTAGCACATTTTAGCACAATAATTATTAAAGCTCCCCCTGCTTATTATATAATCCAACAGTCCAAAATTTAAGCAGGAATCAACACACATAAGCTAATTTTTCTCCCCCTTTCTACGAGATCATAATAAAAAAGGACAATTAAGAAGCACAAAAAAAAAAATATAGAACACAGCTCAAGGGATTTAAAAAAAACAATGCAAAACTTGGATTGGGAGAAGAAAATTCCTTCCTTTAGTTGTTTGATTTGCAATTCAAGAAAGAAGGTTAGCTCCCTCATCATTGACATTTCAAATTCTCCCTGCATAAGCTTGGCAAACTCTTGGCAAAGATCATTATTAGTAGATCCAAAAATTATATCATCAACATATATTTGTACAATAATAATATGCTTTTGAGATTCCTTAATAAATAGAGTAGAATCCACTTTACCTCTTCTATAATTTTGACTTACCAAAAAGTTACTAAGTCTCTCATACCATGATCTTGGTGCTTGCTTGAGTCCATAGAGAGTTTTCTTCAGCTTATAAACATGATTGGGATATTGATAGTCTTCAAATCCAAGAGGTTGACAAACATAGACTTCTTCTTTTATGTATCCATTTAAGAAAGCACTTTTCACGTCCATTTGAAATAACTTGAATTTCATTATAGAAGCATATGCAAGTAATATCCTTATTGCTTCAAGTCTTGCAACAGGGGCATAAGTCTCATCATAATCTATGCCTTCTTCTTGACTGTATCCTTTGGCTACAAGTCTTGCTTTATTCTTTGTAATGTTTCCATTCTCATCAAGCTTGTTTCTAAAGACCCATTTTGCTCCAATAACTTGTAAGGAGTTTGTTCTTGACACTAGATCCCATACTTCATTTCTTTTGAATTGATTAAGCTCTTCTTGCATGGCATTAACCCAATATTCATCCTTTAAGGCTTCATCTATACTTTTTGGTTCAACTTGAGAAACAAAAGCGACATTCAGACAAAAATTGTTCATCTTGCTTCTTATTGATACTCTTTGATCAATGTTTCCTATAATGTTGTCCATTGATAATCCTCTTGGGGTTCTCCATTCTCTTGGAAGATCATCAACTACTGGATTTTCATTTATGGTAAGATCTTCTAGACTTTGAGTGAGGTCTTCTATGTTGCTTCTACTGGATGATTTTTGTATTGGATCTTCTTCTTGAGATTTTTCCACTGTTACTTTCTCCTCTTCTATATCTATAAATTTCTTTTTAGACTCAAGAGGGTTTTCCTCAAGGTCCAATTTCTCATCAAATGTTACATGTATGGATTCTTCTACATTCAATGTTCTCCTATTAAAAATTCTATATGCTTTGCTAGATAAAGAATAACCCAAGAATATGGCTTCATCAACTTTTGAGTCAAATTTTCCAAGATTATCCTTTCCATTATTTAAAATATAACATTTACATCCAAAAACTTTCAAATGAGAAATATTGGGCTTTCTTCCTTTAAATAATTCATAAGGAGTAATTTTCAAAATAGGTCTAATTAACGTAACATGCAGTAGACACAGCATCAGCCCAAAAATATTTAGGAAGATTTTGTTCATTTAACATTATCCTAGCAAGTTCTTCCAAAGATCTATTTTTCCTTTCCGCTACTCCATTTTGTTGAGGTGTCCTAGGTGAAGAAAAATTATGTGAAATTCCTGACTCATCACAAAAGTTTTCAAAAGACTCATTTTGAAATTCCCCACCATGATCACTTCTTAAAAATTTGATTTTTAACTCTTTCTCATTTTGAATAGCCTTAGCAAATTTTCTAAAAGTATCAAAAGCATTACTCTTGGATGATAAAAAGAATTTCCATGTATATCTAGAGTAGTCATCAACTATAACAAGAGCATAATAATTGCCACTAAGACTCCTAGTCCTTGAAGGACCAAATAAATCCATATGTAACGTATCTAAAGATTTATAAGTGGAAACAATGTTTTTACTTTTAAAAGAATTTTTAGTTTGTTTGCCCTTTTGACATGCTACACAAATTTTATCTTTCACAAAATTCAGTTTTGGTAAACCAATTACTAGCTCTTTACTAATGAGCCTACTTAGATGATGCATATGTATGTGTGCAACCCTTCTATGCCATAGCCAAGGATTCTCTTCCTTTGCTACCAAGCAAGGAATGTGTCTAGATGCAACATTAACAAGATCAATGACATATATATTATTTAATCTTGTACCTTTTAAAGCGACTTCATTTGAATCCTTTTGTATTATATGGCAGTAGCTTGATTCAAACACTATCTTCAATCCTTTATCACACAGTTGACTAATGCTCAAGAGATTGTATTTTAATCCTTCTACTAGGAGGACATCATGGATCACAAAACTCTCAGTTACACCTATGTCTCCAGAGCCAAGAATCTTTCCTTTGTTGTTGTCTCCATAGGTCACATGTCCTTGATTCTTCATTTTGAGATTTTGGAATCTACTCTTGTCTCCAGTCATGTGTCTTGAACACCCACTATCTAGGTATCATAGTGTTTTTCTTTCCTTGGAAGTAATCTGCATCACAAACATATAGATTTAGGTCCCCTTTATTGTTTTGGGTCCTTAGAGGTTAGTATACACATTCTCGGTTTTTCTAGCAATTAATTCTTGATCCAACAAAAATACTAATTATAACAATATTAATGATAATAGAAATTAATTCTTTACTTGAACCCAAACAAATTTTCCAGAATGAACACCTACATATTTTATTAAACATTTGTTTATCGTAGGACCATGTTTTATGCAATAAAAATATTTTGTTCTAGAAAATGTAGGTTTATAGATTTTATTTTGAAAATTGTTCACAAAAGATTTTTGAAAATTTGTTTTCATAGATTCTTTGACAAAAACAATCTTTTGTTTTTCTAGACTTTTCTTAGGGTAAAGCCAAGTCCAACTTTACTAGAACTTTTCTTTTGAGAACTCAAAATTGTATCAAGATGCACACTTGATTTAGAAAATTTTGAAATTACTTTCTCAAGACTAGAAATTTTGTTTTCAAGAATTTTACAATTCTCACAAACTTTTCCTTTTGAAATTGTTTCTAATTTTTCTAAATTACTTTTCAAAGATTCTTTTTCTTTTTCTGCATCTTGTAATTTATTTTCCAAAATTTGAAAATTATTTTTCAAAGTAGATTTTTTTTTTGATAAAACATCAAAGTTTTGAAAGAGTTCTTGAAATGCCTCATGTAAATCATCATAATAATATGTAGATTCAGAATTACTTACTCTTGATGATGTTTCGAGATCTTAATTGGCCATAAAGCAAAGATTTGCCTCCTCTTCTTATTCGCTTTCAAAAGAGCTACTTTCTGAGGTGGTCGATGCGTTGTCTTCCCATGCTATATAGGCCTTCTTTTTCTTCTTAAAAATTTTCTAACCCTTCTTCTTTTCTTTTTCTTCTTTCTTTGCAAACGAGTTCTCGGATTTAATGTGGCCCACTCTATTGCATCCGTAACATTTGAAGTTTGAAGAGGGATTGTCTTTCTTCTTCTTTTGATTTTGATTCTTTTTCTTGTTCTTCAAAAACCTGGAAAAAATTTTCACTAACAAAGAAATATCATCATTAATAGTCTCACCTTCGTTTTCATCATCAGATTGTTCTGTTTTGAATGCGAGAGTCTTCTTTTTATAATTCTCCTCTCCATTCTTTAGCCTTTGAAGCTCAAGCTCATGCTATTTGAGTTTTTCAAATAGTGTAGCTATATCCATCTTGGTATGATCTCTTGATTCTGTGATTGCTGTGACTTTTGACTGCCAATTTCTATCCAGAGATTTTAATATTTTCGTGTTGAGCTCTTCTTTGACAAAGCTTCTTCCCAAAGCTTCTAAGTGATTTACTATGTGTGTAAATCGTGTTTGAAAATCTCCGATGCTTTCATTTGGTGCCATAGTCAATAGTTCATATTCTTGTATCAAGGAATTTTTCCTTACACGTTTGACTTCTTCTGTTCCTTCATGTGTGACTTCTAGTGTGTCCCACATTTCTTTACCAGTTTTGCATCTGGAAATCCTATAAAACTCATTTAAGGTTAGTGCAGATACAATAGCATTTCTAGCCCTTACATCGTATTGTGCTATCTTATTCTCATCCGGCGTCTATTGTAAGAACTGTTTTGGTGCAGGTCAATCAGCTAGCATTGTCGTTGGTACGAATGGATCGTTTTCTACTGCATCCCACACTCCATAGTCAAGGGTTTGAAGAAAAATTTGCATTCTTGCTTTCCAGAACGGATAATTGTCTCCTTCAAAGAGTAGTGGTTGGTTTATTGAAGCTCCTTCCTTGTATATCTGATTCTGCATAGACATCTTAAAAATCATTTAGAAATACCTTATCAGTCTTGCTCTGATACCACTTGTTGTCAAGTGGCATCAAGAGGGGGGTGAATTGATGCAATAAAAATTAAAACTTTAATCGCTTTCCTTTAAAATTGTATCCCTCTTGATTTAATTAGTCAAGCAGAAATTTTATAAGGCGCAACGGAAAAATAAAAGATAAGGAAAGAGAGAGAAAAACACCAGAGATTTATACTGGTTCGGGTTAAATCCTTAACCCTACATCCAATTCCCAATCACCACAACTTGAGATGATCACACACTCTCACTATCTTTAATTAATCAGAATTTTACAACCATTAATACAAGTGAAACATGCAAAAATAGAAAAATTAAAGATCAAACCTCACTATCTCTTGTAACCCACAAGAGATTGCCACACCTTCCTTGAGTCACATAATGAATGAAAACACCTTCCTTGAATCACACAAGGAATGAAAAACGCCTCCTCTGAACAACCTCAGAGGATGAACACAAACAAAAATGATATCACCTGGAGTGTAGATATCAAACTTTAGCACCGACTTAACTCAGAGTCTTCTCAAGATTTTCTCAGAAAAATATTAGCATAGAAAATATTCTCTTTCAAATGTGAATTTTCGTGGCTCAAGATGTACAGAAGTTGTGTGAAGCAGTGTTTTTGATAAACCTTGATTTGCTTAATAAATAGCCAAAAATTCACTGTTAATATTTTTTTATTTAAATTTTAATTCAAAATCAATTTTTATTCTCTTCAGATTTTCTCCAACGTTCAAAAAATATAAATCCAGATCAACCTTTATTTTAGGAGAATTTTATGCAACGAATATTTTTCAAAAAAATTTCAACATAATTGATTATGGTATTTACATAATCGATTATGACCGTGCTTTGAACTTTTGAAAAAAACAGCTAATCGATTAGATCATCGATTATCACCGTGTTAAAACTTTTTTAATTCAAAAGCACCTAATCGATTACATAATCGATTATTCCAGAGAGAAATTCTTTTTCAGGTTTCAAATACTTAATCGATTAGGTAATCGACTATTCCCGTGACAAAAGTTTTTCAATTTTCAAAATACATAATCGATTACTTAATCGATTATTCCAGTGAAAAATTCTTCTTTTAAAAATTTCCAAAAAACATAATCGATTATGTTCTTCATATAATCGATTATCACAGTACGAATTTTATCGTTTTTTTTTTAAAATAATTTTCTTGAGAAAATCTCTGAGCTGAATGATGATTATCTTTCAACATCAGTCACTCTTTTTGATATAGGACACAACTAACTATCAACTAAAGTCTTCTCATCTTGTATGTCTTATAAATCTTTGAGCTTCCAACTTTAGTTTTCTTGAGCTTCTCAAATGAATTTCCTTTGATGTCCTGATTCTTGATCATTATTGAAACACTTGAACACTTGTGCAGAGTTGTGCAGTCTTCAAAGAGTGATAACAATGTAAAGAAGGTAATATAAGTGGAATGAATATTATTAACCAAAATAGAAATGAAGTTTCTAAGAAAAAAAAACCAAGTAATTATAGTAATGGAGTCTCAACCTTGACCATTCCAATGTCTTGCACATGAGAAAAAAATATATATTTTAGAAAGGTTTTCCAAGGAAGAGAGGGAAGAGAACTGAGAGCGTAAACAATAGGAGTGTTCGTAGTGCGGTTTGGTTCAATTTTTCGCTAAAATATATTCGAACCAAATATAAAAATTATTTGTGGTTTGGTTTGGTTCGGTTTGAAATAAAAAAAAATCTGAACCAATCCAAACCAATTTTAGCGGTTTGGTTTGGATCGGTTTTTGCGGTTTTTTTTTATTAATAATTGACTATTTTTATCTTTTTAAATAATAAAATAATAAAAATATAACATTGACTAGATTTCATATGGTTACAGTATTAGTTTATAAATTATCTTAGTAGGAAATGGTGTGATGAGATAATAAAATTAGAATAAGGGAGTTTTAAGTAAGAAACCCTAAAATGCGTCTAACAAAATGAAAGTTGTAACAGACAACAGTAGGTTTTCTTTTCAAATTAAATTAAAAATAAATATAATATTATTTAATAATTACAGTTTGGTTTGGTTTTGAAATACCAAACTGCAAACCGAACCGAACCGCGCAGTTCTGAAAAAAAAATCTAAAATGATCCAAAAACTTGCGATTTTAATCAGTTTATAGTTTTTTGGATCGGTTTTCGGTTTTTTTTTTGGATCGGTTCGGTTCTGAACACCTCTAGTAAAGAATTACCACAAATTTCCTAACTGAAAAAAAAAAAAAATTCCACTTGTAATTAACTTAGAATTTGTCTTATTGTACTTTAGGCCTTCCATGTGAGCATCTATTTCAACATTTGTAAGATTTAGATAGAATTTAATTTTTAAATAGGTAGATTTTATTTAATAAAGAATGAAAATTAGTTTATTGAATTGTCAAAACATATAAAAAAAAATATATATATATTTTATTCTTTATTATTCTAAAATTATCTATCTTTTTTATGAGATAACTTACTTATTTTTCATTCTTTTCAAGATTTAAGAGTATTAGGTGTAATCTCTTGAGTAGATTACTTCAATGCAATTGGAAGTTTAGTTTGAGTAAGTTCTTATCTTCAATATGAGTCTATGCTAGCTTAGGTTCATAATAATGTAATTGGTTTGTGATAAGGTACTTTTAGACTAAAATAAAGCATCCTTGACTTAACTCATTTTGGGTGAAGAGTGCCTTAGTTAGGTAAAGGAAGCTACTAGAATTTACATCCTATATTTTAAACTTAGGATAAAAAACTTGAATTATGGAGATGTGACTTGGTTACAATCATTATTTTGTAGGATGTATGTTTTGATTTTAATGGAATAATCTATGTATGTTTTGTGATTTCATGTGTGTGAAGAAACTTTGAATGAATTATGTAAACTGAGATTGAGATGATGCTATTTTGAATAAGATAATTGTTTGAATTTCATGAAAAATGAGAATTTAATTGGTAAAAAAAAAGTTGAAATTGTTGAGTTTTTTAATGAAAATCAAAGGTCTTAGTTTGATTTTCATTTTAGCGGAGAAATTTCTGCTTGAGCAAAAATGCATAATTTTGATCTTAGTCTGATTTTCATTTAAGTTAAAAAATTTTACTGCATCATATTTGCTTGCGGCCTAATTTTTGCTTGAACGAAAGATTTTTCACTTAAGTGAAAATATCAATAAAGATTATACAGACAAGTTCTCATATGAGTGGACATTATACTGCTTAAGCGAGAAAATTTAGAAGAGACTTTTGATGCTCTCAGTAGGAATTTCATTTAAGCGAGACTTATTTCGCTTGAATGAAAATACTCTATTTTTGAAAAATATTTACATACTTTAAATTGAGTTTGAAAAAGTATATGTGTATGTTTGAGTGAAATAGGACTTGTGACTGTTTATATAATATTATGTGAAAAATGATTGATTTGTTAACTGTTAATACTTTGAGAAGAAGAATATATTGAATGTGAATAGAGAGATAAGTATTGAGATGGAGCATTTATGAAAATAAAAATAAAAATATGATTTGTGTTATATGTTGAACATGTTGGAACAATTGTTTTTGTGATGTATATTATTATTAGTCTGTGAAGCATATGATAATAAGTCTATGTGACAAACTATATGTCAATAATAATTATTATGTAGTGATTAATGCATAAACCAAGTAGTTATTAATGGATATTATTTGGTGTAATGTGTAGTGTAAGTATGGAACTCTTGAGTGGATATCTAGACTTGGTAACCTTAGTCATACATATCAATGCACTATATGGTAAGAAGTCGATGGAAGTTTACATCACAATTATTTGGATAAAGAGTCATCATACATTGATTGTGGATAAGTTACTCTATATCGTGCTGCCAATATTGGAACAAAGTGAGTGGTTCTGGAAATGAAAAAGGTTTTAGTGGTTCATCTATAGGTATTTTGCAAAGACTGTCTGAGAATGGTCCCGGCTTGAGGGCCATTACCATGTGGTGCATCTGGATTCAGGTTTCTGATTTTCAAAGCTATCTTCCCAAATCTTTCCATGAACGCCCTCAATGATTAATTGTTTCTTGCCTTATGTTCACTAAGGCAATTGATTTTAAGTAGTGTGGTCTGCTGGTGGCGAATTGGGTTCCAAACTTCATCACCAACGTATCAAAGAAATCTATTGAGTGTGGTGGCAATCTAGTGAACCAACTCAATGCTGCTCCTTTCAGCGATGTTGGGAAAACTCTGCAAAATACTGCATCATCACTGGTGTACAGGCGGACTTGGGTTACATACACGTCTATGTGCTCGTCTAGGTCTGTACTACCATCGTATCTATCAATTGTCAGGTTCTTCCATACTAATGGCAATGGGTTTTCCATTATCCCATCTATAAATGGGTGTTTTCGTCCTCCCCCCGGTGTTAAAGTGGATGAAGCACTTCCACAATTTGTTCTCCCTCTCTGACTTATTTCTTCTTGGGTTGGTCTAGGTGGCTGGTACCATGACGGTTGTGATTCGACCGGTAGCTCAAGGTGTGAGGAGACACCCTCATTTTCCTCTAGTTTTCTCTTCATTCGAGCATTCTCTTGCCTCAATTCATTTATTTCTTTCTGCACTTCGTTTCTTGAACTGACTAAGTTCCCTTTTGAGTTCTGCCAATAATGACGAGTGTTCCTCGTTCTTCTCCCCGCTTCCCCCTTCTCCTCAAGCTTCGATTCTCTCTTCCTCCTCTCGTACTCCCCTCTGCTCCTCTTGACTTGTCATATTTCTAGTTCAGACCATGTTCAAGCCCCACGGTGGGTGCTAAAATGTTCTTGAAATGTCGAACACTCCTCGATTTATCCTTGATTGTCCCTTTTCTTCTCAACTATTTGTCCTCTTCTCGGTCCTGACTGAGAGTGTACCTATTGATTGCACTCCGACACTCAAATCAGTATAGGATTCGGTGAAGATTCTAATAAAGATAATAATGACAAGAATGAACAATAACCATACCTAACACTGACACTCTATTTATAATAGTATTTATGGGTCTTACCTGGTAGGGTCATTTTAGGATTTCCTTAACTTTCATTTAATAGTGATAAATAAGTTTAGGCAATGATCATGTCAGTTTAGTTATTAATAATCTCAATTTAAGTAGTCGGTCATCTATTTCCATAACACAATAATATATATATATATATAACTAAAATTAATATTCATATATATTAAATTATTATTTATTTTATTTAATATAAAAATTAAATTATAATTTATATAAAATAACGTAATAAAAAAAACGGATATATATACGTGACATCAACTTTTCGTTAGTGTTTATAATTTTCATGCTTATGTTACAATGTGTCATATACACGCGCTACTATGCTCGTGGATGAAGTTAAAAAACGATGCATGGTCTTCATTTTCAGCCTCTCTCTCCCTTCCGCATTGACCGGTTATTACCCCACCATCGTATCTTTGTGGGACCACTTCCGAATCACTTAAACCCTTTACCTTAACCTAACCCGTTGCATAAACCCTAAACCCCAGTTAAGACTGAAAGCAACCTTCTTAATATACAAAGGTTGCAACTTCATTTAACCACTAACAAAGTACTTCTCATTTAGTAGTTTAATCATGCTCAAATCAACATAATAACAATATTTATAACTAATGAATATTTAAATTATAATTATATGATAAAATATAAAACTATTTTTTATAATAAAATTATTGGAAAAATAATTATTTTATTATATATTTATTATATCGTTGACATTTCCTCAAATTTTAATTGGATGCATCAAATAAAACAATCTAACTTAATAACTTAATTCAACTTAAAAATATATAATCAGATGGAAAAATTATGTATAAATATAATATCAATAAAGTTTAATCATATTTTTAATCTTTAAAATTTAGGATAATTATATTTTTATTCCTTCGATTTAAAAAAAAAAAATTAAAATTTTTAAATTTAATATTTATGAATTGAAATCATAATTTATAGAATGGAAGAGATTAGATTTTTTTTTTAAATTTGAGGATAAAAATGATTTACTTTAACTTTTAAGTAAAAAAATATAATTAAATCTATCGATAAATTTTGTTTGTAAAAGTGAATACTAATTATTAAATTGTGTAAAATTGTTGGAATTCGTATAATTATATAACTATGTGTTTCGATTTTAATGATCCATATATAATATCATTAATTTTTAAGTTATGATTTAAAGTTTTATCATGAGATTTATTTTATTAGTTGTTATTTATAATTCGAGAATATGTTATTTTTTAATATTTTTATTATCCATGTTAGCAAATTATTAATTTCTATAATAATTTCCCCTGTTTCCTAAGACTTATTTTTCATTTATTTTAAATTTTTAATATTGTAAAATTTCCCCTTTTATATTATAAAACGAGTTTAATTTTCATGTCAAATTCAGTCAATCATTTAAACATTATTTCAATGGATTTTAAAAATAATTATTATAAAATTCAATAAACTAAAACTTTAATTATATAAATTAAGTTTTTAAAAAGAAAGACAAATCAACCACTTTGGTACCACTTTGGTACAATTTAATTTATTATTTATTAATATAGTCAATCTTTAAAAAAAATTACCAATATAAATAAATCGTGTATATAATTTTATGAGTCAAAATCTTCCACTTATAGACAATTTTAGTTAATTTTTTTTAATGAAGTAGGACATCACAATCAACTTTAGTTAATAAGTAAATTTTTTTAAGAAAAAGAAGTTTTTTCTTTTTTTTCTTATTAAGATGAAGTTATACATAGTCATATAAATTATGTTTTTTTATTAACGAAGAAATCGAACAGGTCTTCACAACTTTTCTTTTTACTTTTTTTTTTTCAATTTTCTTATTTACTTATATTAATTAATTAAAAAGTCATCATTATTAATTTTAAATTTTATTAATGTTATTATGCATTTGTTTAAACTTAGAAATTAAAAGATGTAAATGAAAAAAATATTAAAAACACTTTTATTTAAAGAAAAATAAAAATTTCATTTTTATTGTTTAAATGGATAATTCTTATGAATATTTTTTTTCTTTTCTACAAAATAAATATTTTTTTAGTTTATTTAGAATTGGTTGACCTATTTTATTGTAAATGCAAATAGTGATGGATCTTTTTAATTGATGATGTCATAGTTTTAAATTTAGAAATAAAATTTTAGATTTGTATAAATAGATCAATAATCTTTATTTTGTATTAAATGAAATTGTAATTTATAAGCTTTATAAACTACATCAAGTCTATATATTGGGTCAATAAATATGTTAATTGATAGGATGAACAAATGACAATGACATGAGAGTAAAGAAGTCAGAAAAATTAAAACTTTCTATAGTCACACCATTCATCATTTAATTTAACCATATGACATTAAATTCAGAAATGTCTCACTTGTTTCGTTGGACATAACATGTGCCTAAATAATACTTGTTTTCTTTAAGTAAGGTTACAATTTCTCTAAAACATTCATGTCATGCTTGTAATCTGCAATCTCCTTTAATGTCTCGTTCAGTAAATCATATTTTAATTTTTTCAAATATGGTTTTGACTAGGATACAAATGGGTAAGACTCATATTCCCTTTAAAATAAAATTCATAGACTACATTTTATAGTGATTTGTAAGAGCCATTTTATAGTGGAGCAAGATACTTCATGTACACGGGTGGAGCCAAGGGGGATCCCTCAACATTTTAGATTTTTCTTATTACTATATAAAATTATACTTAAATTATTAAATATATCATCTTTGACCCCCCAATAAATCTAAATAGAATATCTTTAATTAAAAATAATTAAATATATAATCTTATATATAAAAGAGAATATTTTATCTATTATTAAAAAGATAAGTTTTTATATTTGTACTATATATCATTTTGACAAATATCATTAATTAAAAAAAATCAAAAAATATTAAAATAATCTTTTATATTATATGTATATATATATATTAGAAAATTGTAGAGTATTCGAAATAGAAATTAAAAGTTAAAAAATTCAAAATCAAAGCAAACAAGACGTCAACTATATTTTTCTTATAATGAAGAAATAAGGTAAGAAAAATTCTTTCTTTATTATTTTTGTTAACTATCTACGACAACAATATAACGTGTTGCTATGAAGATTATTAAAACAAGACTTCGGAATAGGATGGAATGATTTTCTTATTGGTTGCATGATTGTTTACCTTGAAAAGGAGATTACTGCAAAGTTTGATACAGATATGATAATTGATGATTTTTATAGCATGAAACATCGTCGAGTACAATTAAAAAATTAAATGTATCATGTATATATTTGATCTTATATATAATTATTTATGTTGATTTTAAATATATGTAAATGATTTATAATTTATTAATAATTTTATTGATTATATTTATTTTTATGTGATAATTAATTTTAATGTATATATATTATTATTTTTTTAATTATTTTAGTTTGGTTCGAACCGGACTGGTTCGGTTCGGCCCCCTCACCTAAAATTCCTAATTCCGCCCTTGTAGTTCATCTTATTATGAAAAATGAATTTGAAAGATCTAAGTATGACAATTATATTTACTAGAAGAAAATTAAGTATGAAACTATTATATACTTAATGATACTTGATGATCTCTATATGGATTATATGTTGATTGGTTGCAATCCCAAGAAAAAGATTGAAAAGGTGAAGAAAATACTTGAAAGTGAACTTGACAAAGTCTCATGTATGTCATAATATGTTCCAGACCAGATTTAGAATATGTTGTGATTATGATTAGCAAATACATAAGAAAGTCAAAAAAGTCAAGAAAGTTGCATTGAAAAGTTATGAACTGGATTTTTAGATACTTGAGAAGAACATTTGAAGTTATTTTGATGTATCTTAGGCATTGTAACAATAAATTTGAAGTAAATAAGTTTTGTTAATTTAGATTTTCTAAGTTGTTTGGATATTAGAAGATTTTTGACAAGTTATATGCTTAAATTTTGTGGTAATATTATAAACTGAAAATGTAATTTCCAACATGTAAATTCTTTATCCATTATAGAATCTCTGAATTCATTATTATCTTAGAAGCAATTAAGGAGGTAATTTGGATGAGAGGAATGATTATGGAATTGGAGGTAGGGTATATTCTTACTAGGATATTTTATGATAGTCAAAATGGGATATATTTGGCTAAGAATTAAGCATACCATGAAAGTACTAAACTTATAGATGTGAAATTCCATTTTATGAAGGAAGTTAGTTAAAAGTGAAAAATGATTCCAGAGAAGATCAACATTGATGGCAACCTTGATGATGTGTTAACTAAAATTCTATGTAAGATCAAATATTACTTAGTTATTTAGTTTAAAGTCAAGTCAACATGGAAAATTATTAGTTACCTTAAAAATTTATTTATTTATTTTTATTATTAGCTTGTGGGTATTTCATTTATAAGAAAATTTATTTATATTAATTTATGAGTAAAGATACTTCTAAAACCTATATAAGGTTGTATTTTATTGATAATGTAGAAAAAATATTCTTTTATTTTTTATATTTATTTTTTGGTTTATCATAATATTTTGCAAAGATTTGTTTTCATAAAAAAATTTAATATGTTGGAATACTTTTTGTATATAAATTTTTCGTATGGAATAAATTTTGAATATGAAGAATAGATTTCAATATATAACTTAAAATTGGTTTTCTATCAAATTGTAATTTCAAAATTAATGTATTTTTTTTTAAATTAATAGTTAACGTTATCAATCTTAAATCAAATTGTAATTTCAAAATTAATATTTTATTTTTGAAATTCATAATTAATGTTTTACATCTTTTAAGATATTTTGAATTTTATTATATCTATCTTTTAATTATTATATAAATAGGAAATAAAATAAATAATAATATATTAAAATTAAGTTTTTGGAATTTCATTATGCAAAGAGTTTATTATAAGTAAATAAAGTTTTAATTTGTAATATTTTAAGGAGAAGGCTAGGTTTTTCTTTTTTAGCTTTTCTTGGTATAAAGTTTTCTTAGTAATTTATGAAAAAGATTTTTTTAGATAGACTAAGTTTTGCTTTTTCTTTTATGAGGGATGAGTTTTCTTATACTACTTTAAGCTAATTTTATTTAATAGGTGATTAGAAAATAAAATGAAGAATTTTTTTTTTATATTGGATAGGGATATTTATTGGGTTGGATTAGTAATAATATAATTTGATCCAAATGGATACGGTTTAAGTTTTTTTTATTAGATAAATCTAATCCAATCCAACCTGACTCAATCTCTTATGGATTGGGCATTGGATTTTGAATATTAAATCCAAAATTCAACTTAATTCAATTTAAAAAAATTTATTAAATAATAATAATAATATGATAATTATTTAATTTATTATTATTTAAATATATATATATATATATATATATTTAAATTATTAAATCATATAAATATTAAATAATATAATCCATTTTTTTTTAAATTATTCTAAAAATAAAAAATATATTTTAAATTATAAAGTAATAAATATTTTTTTTGAAAAAAAAATTAATGACCTAATTAACTCAACCCAATCCAACTCAGCTCAATCTAATTCGATTAAGGATGAGTTCATCTAGTTTAGGGTCTACTTAATGTTAATTAATTTTAGATTGAAACCTAACATGATATTAGAATTTGTATCTTATCTTTATTATCTATTTTATAATAAGTTCATTTAGTTTGGCAAGCATATCAGGAGAGTAATGTTAAGGAAGTGTACTGTGAAGAGGGGGCATGACCCCTAAACATTTTAATTTTTATTTATTACTATATAAAATTATAATTAAATTATGAAATATATTATCCTATAATATGATATAAAATTATATAGAAATATTATATATAGATTAAATTTAAATAAAGTTTATTTAATTTAAAATAATCAAATATATAATCTTATATATAAAAGAAAATATTTTGTTTATTACTAAAAAGATAATTTTTTATATTTGTAGTATATATCTTTTTAATAAATATCATCTATTAGAAAAAATCAAAACATACCAAAATAATATTTTTATATTATATGTATATATATTAGAAGATTATAGAGTATTAGAAACTAAAAGATAAGAAATTATAAAACAATGCAAATATGATACTCTATATTTTTCTTGTAGTGAAAAAATAAGGTAAGAAAAATTCTTTCTTTATTATTTTTGTTCACTATTATAGTATATTAGCATGTGTAATATATTTTTTCTATTTTTTATCAATTCGTTAGTTGTTTTAATGTTTTATGATGTTCTATTTTGATTCGATGTTAAAATATTGAAAATTCCAGGTTGAGCTCTAAAGATGTCTAAAAAGAAAACTATAAACTCATTTTCTAGAAACAAAGAGATTGACAAGATTGATGAAATAACCTCTAATCTACCAAATTTAAATTCAATGAGTAATGTTTAAGAAAATTGGGTTGATGAATAACTCACAATGCAAATAATTGATCAATCTATTTAACAATCTCCTTCTAAAGTTATGAAGATAAGAAAAAATTGATAGTGGTATTTATCTTGTGAACCAAATAGATGAAATTCATAGAGATTATATAAAGTTTGGACTGTATCATTATTTTATGGATGTGTATCCTCTTTTTGGTTTAAATAATCATCTTCATCGATTTTCAAGCTATGTAATTTTCTTAAGATTACATAATTACTTACATTGAAAAAAAGACTACTGTAAAGTTCAATACAGATATGATAATTATAACTTTTTTAATAAAAAACATGGTCAAATATAATTAAAAAATTAAATGTATTAAGTATATATTTAACTTTATATATATAATTATTTTTGTTAATTTTAAATATATATAAATAATTTATAATTTATTAGTGATTTTATTTATTATATTTATTTTTATATTATAATTAATTTTAATATATATATATATATATATATATTAATTTGGCCTTTATCATCTAAAATTGCTCCATCCTGAAAGGGGATATTAGTGAAGAAGAAAACTTCAATTTATTTTAGATATATATAAAAGATAAATATTATTAAAGATTTATAATTTTTTGTCTCAATTTATTTCAATTTAGAAAATATGATTTATATACATATGTTAAACAATTTCACTAATGGATTAATGAAAAAAAAAAAATAGTAATCAAGAAAAACTTTTATAGCCTAGTAACATATTTGTTTGGGTTAACTAGTTTATTTGAATATATATTAACATTATTGGGTAACCAATAAAACAAAATATTTGGCATGTCTTGAAGGAGATTAATTGAACAACCACTACTTTTGCATAAAATATCATAAATCAATGCATGAATGACGCATCACCTTTTACATCTATGTTTGATATGTGATAATATCAAAATTATCATGTTCACACTGATGAAAAATAATAGAATAGTTGTGAAGACCAAATTTACTTATTTATTAAACATTTGGATATTAAAATATTGATTTTTTTAGAAAAAATAAATATAGTCTGTGATATAATATAATAATCCAATAAAAAAAAGTTATAAAAAAATAATAAATATTAATGAAGATTTGACATATAGAAGTGTTTATATATCTTCATTATATGTGAATATTTTGTTATCTATCACTCTATTAACATTCATTATTTATCTTTTTTTTCTCTCTCATCTTCCATTATTGGTGTTAAATAGCATTGAAATGTTAATAGATTAATTTTCTTTTTTTATTCTGCACATACTCTTTAGGAATTTTTTTAAATTTATGTATATTTTTTACTTACAACTTTGTTTGAGTGGGATAAAACAATTTTTCAAATTTTCAAGGCAATTATATATATTTACAACATGAACTTGAGACAATTAGTTAAATTAAAACAACTTGTTGAACCATATGTTCAAAATAGATACTAATTGATTATATAAATAACCATGAAAGTATCTAAAATTCACTATAATGGAAAGAGAGTTAGAATTGTCAAAAAAAAAAAATAAAAAAAATGAGAAACCACACCATTAACCTTCATTATTTTTTTTATCACATCTTAAGTAATTATTTTCATAAATTTCTTTTTGCTTCTTCTTTGTGCTAATTGCATTTGAATGCTTTTCCTTTCTTATTCTTCACCTACTCTTTATATTTTTTATTTTATAGACTACATATATTTTTCACCTAAGATAATTTTCTTTGAGTTGAATAAAACTATTAAAAGTAAAAAAAAAAATTATAAACAGTATTTTTGACGGACTAAAATCAATTTTTTAATATGAGAAATTATAATATTTATAAAATTTTAGAGGATAAAAATAAGTTTTTTCTCAAATTACAAAAAGTTAAAAACATAATTAAACTTTGACTCTCTTTTTTTCATTAGAAAAATACAAAATATATTACCAACGAGGTCAAAGTTTTGTGCCCTAACTAATGGGCCAGGTCTATTGGTTTTGCACCAATGCCAATCTCTTTTTTCTGTATTGGTTTTTTTGTTTTTGGGCTTTTTCTTTTATCAAGGGCCCACAAAAGGAACTACCCAATATAGAGGGTTCTCTGCAGAACTGATTCCAACTATTGGGGTTTTATGCAACATTTGAATCTTTTCCCATTCTAAAGTTTTCTTGGATGAAGTTAAATAGAATTAATTTATTTAAACGAATTTTATTTTATTTTTTAAATTTTGCATGGTAAAAATAATATTAGTTGATATGGAAAATTGATTATTGATGAAAATAAAGATACGGAAAATTGATTTGTCTTTTAAAATAATCAAGTAATTATCATGGAGTTTATATATATATTTTAAGTTTAGTACTCACTAATAAATAGGATAATGGTAAATATATCTAATTTTTTTTAAACACCTAATTAATATCCTTCTAAATATATATTTTATTTTTTTCATTGAAAATCATGTTATAAAAAATATATATTCTAACAAAATTATATTAAAAATTATAAATTATTAAAATGTATATAGTTTTGAAAAAAAAAATGTATAAGCACTCACGTTTTGAAAAACACTTATATAATATCATTCAGTTTATTGAACACAAATACAATGCGTTCAATAAAATATGCATTCAATGAATTACAACATTATATTATAATATAAATATTTCTAAAAATATCAATCGATATGAAGTACTCTTTTATAAATTTATACTATAATATAAATATTCCTAAAAACATGAATCAGTACTCTTTTATAAATTTATACTATCTAAATAAATAATAATAGTGGCCTACATATGAAGTGATATTCAAAAGTTTTCTTCAGCACTTTATCGGGGTGGGAACAGAGAAGTATTTTTTAATGGGGTTTGAAATATTTTTTGCTTTAACTTTTTAATTTTTTAACCATTTTTTTAATTTTATCTCTTATTTTTAATATTAATAAATTAAATTGAAAATAATAAAGCAAAAAAATTTTCTGATTTTATCTTTATTTATTTTTATTTTTTTTTACAAGGAGGTACCTATATATGGTTTGGTATTGTTAAATAGTGAATTATCAATGTCAAGGAATTTTCCTCCTTCAAAGTGATTTTTGATGGCAAAGAGTTTCAACAAGTGGTTTAAGCTAAAACATTACATAAATAATTTTACATTAGTTATAAGAACAAAATTAAATTATTAGTTGTCCCATGCTAGAATATTTAGACATATATAGTCCCAGCATATTCACAAAATGCTTAAGTAAATCGCAACTTTATAAATCATTAACTAATTGCAGGTTCAAATTTTTTTTTATAATATATATAACATTTTTTAACTTGAAATATGTTTTTCCGACAATGCTGAACTATTTTTGAAAATAACTTTATTCATATGTAACCATACAAAATAATAGATTATCTATTGAAAGAAATTGAATAAAATTTATTAATTTTTCGTAATGTAATTGAAAAACAGAAGCTAGTAGACAACCTAATGACAAGTGGTTAAGTGTTTTATAAAACTTAAAAAAAAATTGTGCAAAACTTGAGTGTAAATATTGGATTAGAGAAGATAATTTACAAGTGTAATAAACGGATAATTATGTTTAATTTTATTTTAAAAAATTGAATAGTTACATTATAATCAACTTGAATAAGTATGTATTATTTGTTATTATTTGTAGTTTATTATTTTTTATAAATTTTTTTATCTTTATCTACGATTAAAAATACTAATTATTCTTTGAAGCTAAGTTGATTTATTTTTCATATATATTTTTTAAACTATTATTCTAATTATAAATCATTTGATAAAATATTATACGAATAATCCTTAAAGAAAGAATTTACAAATATAGACGAGAGATAACTTCACTAAATAAATGATATACAAATTTATTCTCTTAAAGAACAAATAGTTTTTACTTACTCATAATTTTTATGTAAAAGCTTTTATGCATTGGATAAACATGCAATATTGACAAAATGTGACTTCTCACTCATTTAGAACTTCTAATATAAAAACTTTTTTACTGACAATAAATACATGTATTTTGTTAAAATCATCTCAAGAATAGTGAGGTCAACTTGTATTCTACATATGAAGTAGGATAAAATATTCAAATAATGTAAAAGACCTTATAAATATGTTCTATGTTCTATTCATCTAACCATTTTTTGATAATGATGTGTTTGAATGAATTATGAGTTTAAAAGATCTTATCAAACATAAAATTCTTGTTTTTATTTTAATGATTTGGTAGAATACTACTTAAAATTCAAATTTTAAATAAAAGATCTATTTATTTAAATAATAAATAATAATTCATTTTAATTGTTAAATTAAAAAAAATTAAGAATAAGAATTAGTTATAATTCTTATTTTAAAACACTACAAAAATAAGTTTAATTATCATGAAATATTTTTCACGGATTTTTTTTATGGAAAAAAAATTAATTACACATAGAATATTTCCCACAAATTTATTTTTATGAAAATTTTTCATAAATTGATTGGTGGGATTTTTTTTTTAAATTTGTTTATGAAAAAATTTTCCATAGATTTGTTTGTAGGAAATTTTCCATAGATTTTTTGTAGAAAATTTCCTACTAGTCTTTTACCTACAAATTTGTGGTAGTGGAAAATTTGTGGGTAAAAAGTTAGTAAGAAATTTTCAACCAAAAATCCATGGGAAATTTCCTACAAACAAATCCATGGGAAATTTTCCACAAACAAATCCATAAGAAATTTTCCACAAACAAATCCATGAAAAATTTTTTCATAAACAAATTTATGAAAAGTTTCTCACAAATAAATTTATGAAAAATTTCCATAAAAATAAATCTGTGAGAAATATTCAATGTATAATTAATTTTTTCTACAAAAAACAATCCGTAAGAAATATTTCATGAGTAATTAAGCTTATTTTTGTAGTGAAATAAATAGATTATTTCTTATTTTATTAAAATATTAATAAATACGATATATATTTCTCATTTTTCTATTTTTATTGGTATTTTGTTTGGATTAAACATTCTTACTGGTGAACATGTATTTGATAAGGATAAAGAGGAGTTGGGTGATGAAGTTCATGTTTTTATTTTTATTTAGAGAAGTAATATATATGAATCATTTTACCTTTTATTTTTTACAATTTTATTATTTATTAAGTGAAAACGTTTTGAGATATAAGGGTGTCAAAAAACAGTATTTATGAAAAATTGAATTATGGAAGAAAGATAGTTTATCTTTGATATCAAATATTCCTTAAAACGTTTCATCCTTATTGTAGATTGAGAAAAATAATATTGTCTTTAATGGTTTGTTTGGATTAGGGAGAAGATTTGAGAGGATGGAAAAGGAAAGAAATAACGAGAAAAAGAAGAGAAAATAAAATGGTTTGGATTAAGAGAAAAGAGTGAAAATGAGAAGAAAGTTAAATAATTTTATTTATTATTTTATTATTATTTATTATTATTATAATTAAAAAAAACAAATATTACTTTATAATATTATTAAAAAAATTATTTATTATTTAATATTAATATTTTAACTATTTATTATAATTTAATAATTATTATTATTTAAAAAAAACCCATAAACATCTCACTTAACTCACCCAGCACAATGATACTCACTCAGCATAGTGACACCTAACTTTCATCTCTTTTCTTCTCAATTTTGCAGAGAAAATTTCTCTCATTTTCCTTCTTTTCTTTTTTAAATTTACACATAAAGACAAAAGAAAAATTCAACCTATCCTTTCTTTTCCATCCGCAAGAACAATACTTTTTTTGATCCAAACACACTCTAAAAAAAAAATCCATAATGACAAATATTCCGAAAAAGTGGTTCATCTTCTTTGATTTACCATGTTGGTGTAAGTTGAATGTTAGACAATATATAGATGTGATACATTTGGAGAAAAGTTTATTTGATAGCTTAATTGGAACACTTCTCAACAATAAGTGAAAGACCAAGGATGGTGTGAATACTCATTTAGATTTTATTAAAATGAAGATACAAGAGGAGTTAATACAACAGGGGTTAGGAGATGCACATATTTTCCTCTAACATGGTATACTTTGTCAAAAAAGGAGAAGATAAGTTTTATTAAGTGTATAAAGAGTTTTAAGGTACCATAAATATACTCTTCAAATATTAAGAATCTTGTGTCTATACAATGTTTGAAACTAGGTGACTTAAAGTCTCATGGTTGTCATGTATTGATACGACAGTTACTACTTATGGCTATTCATCAATGGACTACAACATCTAAAACATTAATATGGTTGGCAAATGTGTTATGTTATATTAGATACCATATCAATAATTATTCATTTCATACAAAGTCTTTGCATGATAAAAGTAGTGTTAACATTAGTGACGACTGACATCAATACTAGTGTATCCTCTAGGTCAAATGCTAAAACTTTTAATAGTTATCTCTATGTATTAACTTATGAGAAGATTTCTATCTTAGTCCCATATTGGGATTATGTCACTAAAGTAGAGAGAAACATCATTTGGCAAGATATACTAGTAACAATAAACATTATTTATAATTAATATTTTGTTGAATGTTTATTTTGAATATTCTCAATTCATTTGTGATTTTGTCATGTATAGAAGCATTATGATATTCCTAGTAATGGGGCATTGAGATTAAAGGTTCTAAGTTCAGTCGCTATGAAGTTTCATCAATTTAAGTCTAAATTGACCACTACTTATGAAGAAACTTGGTCAAAGTTTGTATAAACATGTTAGAATGAAAAATGGCAAACTAGAAGGTTTTCTTTTGTCAAATAATTTTATAAATTTAGTTTTTGTTAATTAATTCATATAATGAATCTTATTGGTGATAGGGTTTTATGAAGGAAGCAAACAATGTGATCCCACACTTATTTTTTTCTCATGGAGATTATCAAAAGTTTGAGCAATTAATGATAACAAAAAAGGAGAAAGCATAATGTTCATTTTCTAAGATGCTACTATCATTCAACCTCCATCACCATCTTCTCACCATGAAAAGTGGAAGGAAACTCGACTTAAAAAATCAGATGACTCACGATAATTAGTTGAGCAAATTGTAAGTAATAACATTCATATATTCAATTTTTAGTATTGCTTATATACGACATACAATTTAGCATAATTTGTTTGAATAATAGGATATTTTGGTTGAGGAAAGTATCTAAGGCAGTTTTATTCATCATGGTTGTGAGGATATACTAACTACTACCATTGGATGACTTGAGCATCCTGGTCATGTTCGTGTTGTCGGATATGTTATAGGTATTATATCTTATTTTTGAGTACCATCGTGATCATCTCACTCCTCCTCTAGTGTCCCTGTCCAAAAGTACTTAGATACCCTAAATAAAAAATTATGGATGACATAAGGGATAAGATCAAAGAGGAGCTAAGGGAGAAACTTAGACAGGAAATGACAAAAATGATCACGTAGAGACTCTAGCTATAATTTGATAAGAGGTTTCACATCTTGGGGCTCTCACAACAAGTTGTTCACAAAACTAGTCAAATCACTTGCTTTTAATAAAGTCAACTCAAAGGAAAATTTTAGTGCTACTAAGAATCTATTGAGGGAGGATATGAGCTCTATAAACTAATGTGAGCTCTATGTTGAAGATACTTCTTCCCCTACATACGATGGATGTCATGATGGAAAAGGTCCATGTGGGTGGTGTTGTGCTACTTATGTCAATGAAGGAGGTTGCTATCGTGACACAGGCACATAAGACCTTTGTTGTATGGTCTAGACATTCAGTCAAACAAATTACAAATAGCTTAGTAAGTCAATACAATTTGACAATTTAATACCTTTTTATATTTTTTCTAATATTAATTTATTATATATATATATATATATATATATATATTGTAACAATGGTGTTAGAAATAGGTTGTTGCAAAGATGAAAAAGTAATTTTTCCTTAATAATCCGATTGTTGTATTGTTGGAGGTTGCTACAATCATTAATACACATCTAGTGAATGTGACATGGGACAATATTATTTTTGGTAAAAATACTGATGTCTCATTATATATACACATGTTTGATGTATTAAATATTATATCAAGTAATAAAAACTCAACATATTTTATTGTGTAATTGTAGATGATGTAAGTATTTCAAATATGGATTGTTTATATCTTCTGTGATCTAACTTTACTTATATATATCATTAAAAGTAAAATTAAATAAATTATTTGTAATTATAAAATATAAGTTTAAGAATAATAAATAAATAGATCAATAATTAAAGAAAATTAAACATATAACAACTATTATTATTATAATTATTTTATACATTAACACATAGATAATTATGATATATATATATATATATAAATAAATAAATAAATGATAATTTCAAACTATAATTAAATATATATATATATATATATATACTACAACAAATTTGTTATTTTATTAAGAAATTTAATAAAAAAATTTATCTCTAACTAATCTCTCACTAATTTATTAGAAAAAAATTAGAAAAAAAAATTTATAACAAATTTGAAGCTAAATAACTACAATTTTATAATAAAATATATTTTGTAGCAAAACAACTAAATCAATAAAAAATATTAAGTATTAATATATATACATATAAAATATTTTATTATTTTTATATTACATTGTAAATTTTATTTATATATATAAAATTAATTATAACATTTCAACTTTTAAATTTAAAAATTAAATTTTATCGTATATAAATATTTTTTTTATAATTATATTTTACTATTTTATAATCTTTTTACTATATAAATAAATTAATTATAGATTTTTTATTTTTAACAAAATATAAATAAACAAATAATTATTATAATATTTATTAATAAAATATTTTATTTAAATATATTTTTAAAATATTTTTAGTATTTTACGTTTATGAAAAAACATTCTTAAAATTTATTAATTGAATTGTCTAATTAATGTCATATGCATTTTATGTTTCTTGCTAAAAGAATTTTTTCCAATGCAATAAAGTTACATAGTGTATATTTTTTGTTGAAGGGGTATTTTTTCATGTGTTTATCTTGGTATCGTATTCATACTGTTGTATTAAATGATCCAAACCGTTTGCTTTCTGTTCAGATATTAGTAATTTCGTTTTTCAAGGTTTCACGCAATCACAACCTGCTGCAACAATTTTAGTTTGCTTTTTCACGTTTTTGTATACTTTTTACTTTTTCAAGTATTTCAATATTTTTGAACAAAAATTATTGCAGGTTCCCGTCTTTGGCTAGCGCACATTGCAGGTTCACGTCTTTGGCTAGCGCAAGTTCCTTTTGAAGCATTTCACGTTTTTTAACAAAATTTGTTGCAGGTTCACGCATCCATTCCCCTTTTGCAGGTTCACGCATTCATTCTCCTAAACTACCGAAGGTTCACTTTCATCTTCCTCTGTCGCTGCATTCATTCTCCTCTGGTTACTGAGTTTTATTTTCATTTTCGCTGGTGAGTTGTTGCAGGTTCACTTTTATCTTCCTCCGCCACTACATTCATTCTCTTTTGGCTACTGAGTTTCATTTTTGCTGGTGAGTTTAGCAATATTCATTTCTTCCAGCTGCTGCATTTATCTTCCTTCCTACTGGTGAGTTTCATTTCCTTTTTTTTTTGTTGTTGAGTTTTTTTCATCACATATATCTCTTAAATACATTTTAATATTTAATTCTTGTTTATTAAGTATTTTTATTTTCTCCCAAATCCCCAATTTCATAACCTTAACAATATTCTTTTAGATCCCAAATATTAGAAGTTTGTAATAAAAGTTTAATAGACTCATTTTTAACAGATATTAGTAATTTTTTTACATTATATTTTTAATGGTGATTTTAGCCTTACGACAAGTGATTTTTATTAACCCTACTATTTGTTGGTTAGGATTGGTGAAGGAAGGTGATATGAATAATAACCCTTAACTCTGATTGATTTATATGAAAATGTTGTCATGTTTGATTGCGGATATGGATTTATTATTCGGTATAATTGAGCTATGAGTGGATAAGTGGATGGATTAGCAACCTTTGGGAAAGGGGCTACAATATGCTTATTTAATACTTACGAAGTTAAGTCTAATAAATTTAATGTGAATACTGTTAAATTAATACTATACCACTTTTAGGTTCATTAGCATCCTGTACATGACTTATTCATTGATTGTATTGAATTTGTATACAATAACACAAAAAATTCCAATCAAATTTGTTTTTGGAGTGATATTTTTCTTTTTAAATATTTTTTAAAATGATTAAATTATATAAATAATCCTTAAAATATTAGATATTTATCAATTTAGCTTCTATATTGATATATTTTATTAATATTCAGGAACTAGTTTATTTTTAATATTTAAAGATCTATTCAATATAATTTTATAAGATTTGAAAAATATTTATATAATATTTTTACTCTAAGAATTATGTAGGAGGAAGAGCAATACTTTACCAATAAAATTGATTTATTATTCAAATCAAATCATACTTGGGATAGGCAGGAACACATGATTATTTATTTTTTATTAAATTCATTCTTATCTGAATATGAATGTTCTGTTTATTTAACATGGTATCTTAAAACATGAATGAAGAATTATACAAGATACACAAAAAATAGGGGTAAAAATAATGGTGATTGGTGGGCAGCCTGCAAGGTTAGAGCAAAATTGTTTATGCATGAGACATTGAACAATGACCAGGATTTGTCAAATGAAAAAGTTATTGATGATTATTTTCAAGATGATGGATCAATAAGAATGCACAATATTCTTATTGATGATGAGGAAACAAAATTGTTTGATGCAAATGCGTCAATGGAAGAAGTAAACATGGATGATGTAAAGTATACAATGCATAATGTGCATGATAATCAATTTATCAATGAAGATGATGAGCTCATAGATGAAGAGATGGAGTTAGATGATTCAAACAAAGATTTAGAAAGTTCAGATGAGGAATGATTATGAATGAATTATCTTAAATTTATTTAATGGTAGATATGTTATGCTAAAATTTCTCTAATTACTTCATGTTATTTTCTTCATATTTCTATAATAGTGATATAATGTTTTAATTCATTGTCTTTTATAAGGAAAAACTCAAAATGCCTACTCGAGGAAGAGGAAGAGGACGAGGTCGATTTCATCCTCCATTTCATCCTACTCAATCTCTCATTAATCCTCCAGAACTAGATCCTTCTTTGAACTCATTAGGGATAATGTATTGTTGGATGAAAGTTCATTTATTAACTTTTAAATTATTTGAATATAATGTATTGTTTCATTGTTCTTGTCTTAGGTGCTACTTCTACCCATGGACTATCACTTGATGCTAGCCATTCAAATGATGATGGTCAAGCAACAGCCAGCACTCCACTAATTGATGTTGGCCAATCATATGAAGTCCCAACATCTAATAACCCACAAGTTGTAGAGGAACCTTTAAGTGTAGATTCTCACCATGAAGTTGATAGAAGACTTGTTATATCTGTGCAACAAGTTAGTAACCCGTAAGTAAAACTAAACTTAATCAATTACTCAACTTTATATCAGTAAATCATAATTTTTAAATTGACTATTTGAAATTGTAGGAGGAGGTTTACTCCTGATTCAATAACTAGAGATATTATATTTGAGGTTCTTATGAGAATGTCTAATCCTACACCAAATTGGAAAAATTATTCTACTGATATGAAAGAAATTTTATTCAATGATTTTATGCTTAGTAATTATTTTATTAATGTAATGAAATACTAGTTATGAATCAAATTTTGTACTAATTAAATAATTTAATTAATTGATATTGGTGTAGAATAAGTTTCGTTTTGCCTCAACTTATGATCGTAGTATGACAAGAAATGTTTAGAATCTGACATGCATGGATTGATATTCTGACACTTTAGCTAAAGCAAGAAAAAAGGCAAAAGAAAAAGCAAATTCAAATAATATTAATTGAAGATTTAAAGGGTCACGGACCAAGATGCATAAGGACTGAAATGTGGAATGGATTAATAAACATTTGGGTAACAGAAGAATGGAAAAAGAAGTCTATTACAGGAAAGACCAATAGGGCTACCAAGCCTGATGCCATGGTACACACAGGAGACTCAAGAAGCTTTGGACAACATTTGAAAAAAATGATATTTATACTTATACATTTTATAATAATATTGACAACTCATTTAATGTTATATTCTGTTTATTACTTTAGTGTATTGATATTATGATGAATATAATGTCTGTATATTAAAATATAGTAGAATTGATATAAGATATTTGTTGATAAACATTTACTATTAGTTGTAGATTAAATATTAGGTTTGTTATAAGTATGGGATAACATTTGTGTCTTAATATAAACTTCATGCTTACTTTTAAGTAATCAAGTGATAAATTATTTTAGTTTTATATTTCTTGAATGGTATAATGTATATATCCTGAATTGCATACTATTTTACAGGAAGAAGAGTATAAACGTCTCATTTCTTATGGTGAATTATACAACAAAATTCATAAAAAAAAGGATGGAGAGTATGTATCTAACAAAGCAAAAAAATTCATTATAAGTGTATATAAGTTTTAAATGTTTCACATTAAATTTTATTTATGTATAATATTATTAAAATATTAATTTGATGTAGGAATCATATGAAAATGCTATGACTGAAAAGTATGGGGAAGACATATTAAAGCATCTTATAGTTGACTCTGATATTTGGATAAAGATGGGTGGCGAAAATATGAAAGGTAGAATATATGGCATTGGTTAGAGTTTGAATCTTAGCAATCCACATGCTTCATCTTCAACCGTTGAAGGTCCTTCTCAAAATCCAAATCCTACACCTTTGAACGAAGAAATCACTACATTGGCAACAGAAATATATAATCTGAAAGAGCAGGTGCAAACACAGTTGCAAGTCCAAACTAAAATGCAAGCTCTAATGCAAGCTCAAATAAAAGTACAAAGAGAAATGCAAACACTTATACAACTACAAATGCAGGAGCAGATGCAATCTTTTAAGAAAGATTTATTGTCTGCTTTAAAGAATCAAGAATAAAGATGTACTTCAATGAATTAAGTACTTTGTTTCTATTTTAATCTTCTTAATGACTTGTTAGTTGATGTAATGCTTTTAAGTTCATATACTACTTTTTAGTTGATGTAGTGTTTTTAAGTTCATATACTACTTTTTAGTTGATGTAGTGTTTTTAAGTTCATATACTACTTTTTAGTTGATGTAGTTCTTTTAAGTTCATATACTATTTTTTGGTTGAACATTATTTCAGTTATGTTATAAATGTTTGAACGATTACTGTTATTATGTTTGAACAAATATTTTGCTTATTGAAAGTTGATAAGATTTAGAATATTTTTAAAGTATTTTATTATTTCTTTTGCATAAAAATATGCAGGTTTTATAATTGTTTTAATAACAAACATGTGATATTAGAATTGTAACAAAACAGTGAAGAATTTGCGACAATTTTTTTAGAAAATACATACAACAATTTGCTACAGATTAGAGAGGGAATAGCTATCATTTAATGAAGATGGTGAATTAGCAAATGAATATTTACGAGGGATTAGCTACAAAGCAATGATAATAAAGTTGAGAAGCATTAGCTACATATTAGTTAGGGATAATTTGCGATGAAATAGCTATAAAATAGTTAGAACAATGTTGCGAGGAATTAACTATCAATTAGCGACAAAAAAATTACAACAAAATAGTTACAAAATAGCAAGGAAAAATTATAAGAATTTAATTTTAAGATAGCGAGAAATTGGATAATCAATTAGCTAGGAAAATATAAAATTTTGTAACCAAAATTAGCGAGGTATTAACAACATATTGGCGACTAAATTTGCTGTAGAATAGTGACAAAATATATTTCTCACTAATTAACTACCTGTATTTAATTAGAAAAAAATTTTTAGTTAATCTATAACTAATCTGTCGCAACAATTTTTAACGAAAAATAATGAAAATTAGATAGGAAATATTATGTAGTTAATATATAAATTTTTTGTAATTATATTATGGATGTGTATTTTGAATAGTAAAAGTATTTTATAATTTATATTAAAGTACATAGTTATTTTAAATAAAGGACATCTTTTATTATTTACTAGAATTTAATAATTTTTTAAATTAAAATTATTTTAAGATTATTATTTAAAAAAAAAGTGGGCATAGTAAGAAGTCCGCAACTAGTTAAAGTAATGGTTTTAGTGTTGAAGAAGTATATGACGTGACATATATTTAAATTATATCAATTATTCAAAGAATGTAAAAATATTGCATGTATCGAAGTTAGAGAAGTGAAATTGAAATTCATGAAAATTGACGAAAATAAGAAAACAAAATCGAAATTGGAATGAAAAACAAAAAGCATTAATGGTCCCAATGCATTGAATGATAGAGGTGCTTAGGTTGCCACAGAGTTTGTAGGTTTAGTGCATTAAGCAAGTTCACACTTCATCGTTCAAGAAAGCAGGCCAAAATCAACTAACCAAAAAGCTTCGCATTTAAAGTCTTGTTGCAACTTTTTCACACGCTTCCGTGAAGAAAAGGAACGGGTATAGATTTTATCAAAACTTTGAAAAAATAATAATTTTGTGATCTATAAAAAGATACTTTTTAAGAATCCGTTTAATAAGAAGAAAATAAATATAAAAATAATGTAAATAAAAATATTTTGTTAAAAGTAATTATTAAAATTTAACTCATTCTCAATACTAGTTCAAGATATGATATTTACTTACGTAACAGTTTGTTAACAATCTTATTATTAAGAATTAGACTCCTCAAATAATATAAAAGAGATCATAGTATATTAATAAGTAGTCTAATCTAAACCTAATAATCTTGTTAACTTGATTATGATAAAATGTAAAAAATGATTATGATGTCTAACTCATTTTCAAAACTTGAATAGAAAATAATTATAATATTTAGTTAATCTTTAAAACTTGTTTAAGAGGTGAGATTTATTTTTCACTTATATATTATGGTTAAATCTTATTTTTAATTAATATAAAATTTTCTAACCTATTTAATTTTAAAGAAATAAGAAAAAACAGAAAATAATACATAATACACATTTTATCATTTAGTTATTATTATTTTATAATTTTTTTTTCATACATTTTACTATCATATTTTCAGTTTTAGCATTTTTTTATCCATATATTAAATGTGTAAGAATAGTGAGATCTTCTACCAACAACCTTGTGTGAAACAAAATCATTTTGTATTTATTAGTACGGTAAATAAGTAAAAATTGGGAAATATAATATAAGATACACTTAAAAAAATTAATATAAATTATTTATAATTTTAATTTTTTATATATGTTTATTAAAAATATAATTATGTTATTATTATTAATTAATTTAATAAAAATAATTAATAAATAATAAATTAGATAAATAATTATTTCTTAATGTGTAATTTATTTTAAAATATTTTATTATAAAGAATAAAATAGTAAGAAAAAGTTGAGTACTAAAATATATGAAAAATCATAGATAATAAAGTTGATAATATGTTGATAGTTGAGTGATGAAATATATAGGTGAGCAATAATTAAGAAACTTCCTACCTTCTCCTGTCTGATTTCACTAAAAACATTTGTTTTTTCATTTTTATCGATTTTCGTTCATTCATATTATTTCTTCTTTCTCAAAAAGAAGAAAAAAAAAAGTGTTCAGCATGAGGTGTCTCAAATATAAATTTTTCGGTCAATTAATTAATTTGTCAGTGCAGATTTTGGTCATCTCCCACCTACAATTTGGCAAAATTGTCAAACTTTGGACTGTATATGTCAGTAGCTATATGATACAAAATTAATTTTATAAAATATTATTTATGATTTGTCTTTTTAATTTAATAATTTATAATATTAACTTATTCTAATAATTTAAAATAATAATAATAATTATTAAAAATAATTTTTTAATTCTTATCTCTTCATAATTTTATATACTCTAATTATATTAATTCACTCCATTATTCCAATAAAACATTGGCTTCTACACCAATTTTTCTAAATGTAATAACTGATTAAAAAATAATAAAAACCCAATCTACAAAATTATGGGTTGTGTAACCTAGACGAAAATAATTTGAATGCTGGACTTCAACAATTTCGGCTTCTACGACCATAACTGTGAATTGAATCACTGATTCAATGATTGTTTAACTCTGTTTGACCATCCCAAGTTTGTGAATTAAATCAGTTTATTTAAATTAAAACAAAAATTTTTAATATAGGCGTAGTTTGTTATTTTTTTTAAATAAGTAAAGTTGAACTTTAGTGAGTCATATTTTTTGTTTTTTAAAAAACGAATTTAATGTTAACTTTGCAAAATGTACTACATAATTTTGAAAAAACAAATTAATATAAAAAAATTTATATTAAAAAGAAATAAATAAATAACAAACTGCGCCCATATATTTTAAGAAAATCAAAATCGTAGTGAAACACACAAAAGAAACAAATGAATGTTGTTGATGTACATATAACAACCAAATCGACTAATGAACTATTTATGCCCTCAAAGTCAAACAAATATTTTCAATCCATATCTTCCACATAAACTACATCAAGTCATTTAAACACTCACTTTTCCTAAAAAAAACTAATACAAAAGAAAGAAAAGAAAATCAAGCACGGTTCAAGCTAGTAAGACACCAACATTGTTGAAAAATCTTACATTGACTAAAAATGAGACCGAACTATGGTATAAAAGTGAAGTGTAAACCTCACATTCTGAACTGGTTTTGAGAGTGAGTTAGACCCATTATCACTTTCTACATGATATCAGAGCCTAGTTAACAAGATTGTTGGACCTAGATTCGACCACTTGTTAATATGCTGAACCTTGGTTGATAAGTTGTTGGACCTAAATTGGACCACCTGTAAGGTGTAAACCTCACATTCTGAACCAGTTTTGAAGGTGAGTTAGACCCATAATCACTTTCTACAAGCATAATATTAGCCATTTTTATGTTTAAATTTGACATTTGTAATTATTTTTCTAAAGTTTAAAAACTAATTTACCAATTTGAGAGAATAATAATCATAATCAATTTTTTTCAAAAACACAAAGACTAAAACACTGTTTTCCCGATTATAAATTATATCAGCATTCTCTTGAAGGGGTTTTCTGTAACAATGCAAATGAAGGAATAAACTAGGCATATACTAAAATAAACATAGAAAAAGAAACTGAGACACAAACTTAGGTGTATATTGATACATTATATTCTAGCAGAACTCTAACTTTTATAAAAATTATGTTAAGCTTAAAGGAACAAAATGGTTTAGGTTTTAGAAATATAAATAGATAAGGCTTTTTCATTAATGCCACTTGATGTCTGTTGACAAGGTTGATAAAAACTAGTGTTGGATGAGACAAGATGGTCAGAAGAAGTATAGCCTTTGTATAGATTAAACCATTGATATAGTAATAAAGAGGACTAAAAGACAAATAAGTGCTGCAAAAAATATGAGAATTTCCCACCACCATACTCCAGACATGCTTTACAGGTATATACTGTCTCAATGATACACAACCCAATAGATGGCATGAATGCAGGGATTTAAGATGATGAGTGTTCAGAACCATCAAATCCTACACCATCAAGCCATGAAACAACTAATTCAATATGGGGTCTCTGCCTTGGATCTTCATCTATACATTTACAAGCAATAGCTAGTACCTCTAAGAGCTGTTTCTCATTATCCTTGTGCCAAATGACTGAATCAAAAATTTCTTGATCCCTATTCTCAGATTTCATCTGAAACAACCAAGAGACTAGATTCCTGCTGCATTGCCCAACGATGACTTCTACAGGCCTTCGACCAGTAAGAAGCTCAACAAGAACAACACCAAAGCTATAAATATCACCCTTGAATGTTGCTTTCAGTGCTTGACTATATTCAGGAGGAATATATCCTAAAGTTCCCACTAAATCTGTTGAAACATGGGTATCATAGGGTTGAAGTAGCCTTGAAAGACCAAAGTCAGCCAAATAAGCTTCAAATTTATCATCCAAAAGTATGTTGCTAGATTTAATATCCCGGTGCACAATATGTGGTTCACACTCCTTGTGCAAATAAGCTAGTCCATGAGCTGCACCTTGGGCAATCTTGAGTCTTACATTCCATTTTAGAGCTGAATTTCCATCCTCACTCTCATGCAGCCAATAGTCAAGGCTTCCATTCTCCAAGTAAGAGTAAATTAACAATCTGTCACTGCCATGCTGACAATAACCTTTGAGTGAAACAAGGTTCTTATGTTGAGCTCTTGAAAGTGCCTCCACTTCTGCTTGGAATTCTCGTTCCACCTGACCACAGTATCCCGAAAGTTTCTTGACAGCTACCTTTGTGTCATTTGAAAGATTCGCTTTGTAGACAAGACCAAACCCGCCACAACCAATTATATTTTCTTGGTTAAAATTGTTAGTGGATTTTATCAAATCTTCAACTGTGAGATCCTTGCAATCTAAATTCTTAAAAAGCACCAATTTTGAAGTAACAAGTGCTTCAGGTATCCTGTTTGGCCAGCTAAGCTCCTCATCAAAGTTATCAACTGGTTTATCCTCATCCCTCTTTGACATTCTTAGCAGAATAACTGCAAGAAGTAATGCAAGGCCTACTCCTAGACCAATTGTGATGCCAAGGACACTGCTTTTACCAAATTTTCCCACGGAATGAGTAGAAATGTTGGCATTTTTTTCATTGTTACAATGACGATATGTTTCTCCACAAAGCCCCAGGTTGCCCTCAAAACTTGAATTTGGGAAACTTGAAAATTGTCCCCCAGATGGAATTGTTCCCGATAAGTGATTATATGCCACACTGAACTTAGACAAGAATGTAAGGCTGTAAAATGATGGAGGAATAGTTCCAAAGAGATTATTATTAGATAAATCTAATGTTTCCAAATTCTTCATGTCAGAAATAGAGCTAGGAATGGTGCCGGTGATGTTGTTCCTGCTTAAATCTAAGATATGAAGTTCTTTCAAATGACCGATTTCTGGCCATATTGTTCCACTTAATCTGTTATTGCTCAAGTATATTGATGGAGGGAAACTCGAAGCATGGTTATATTGCAGCCCATTATCACTCTTGTTTCTCTTTACATAGAGAGGAATAGCAGCAGATGCAAAGAGACTTGATAATTGATAATTTGGCGATATGAGGCTCTTCAACTCTGTCAAACCTTTTGGTATTTCTCCTGTAAGAGAATTATTTGACAAATCCAAGTAGAACAAATGGTCCATCCAACCAATCCAAGAAGGGATACTACCTTCCAAATGGTTCCATGACAAATCAAGAACTTCCAATTTCCAGCAATTCAATAACCAAGCAGGAATACGGCCTTTGAGACCACAATTTCCAAGTGCTAAAACCACAAGGCTATTGAAGCTTACTGTTAAATTTTCTGGAATTTCCTCACCATGAAAATTCTTTGTGAGGATAAGAGTGGTGAGATTTTTGCACTGCTGCAGTACATGAAGCGCCCCAGATAAGTTCTCAAAGCTATTGTTTGACAGAGACAGAGTCAAAAGTGAAGTGAGGTTTGCATAACTTCCAGGGATTTGGCCAGTTAATTCATTCTTTGCAAGGCTTAACATTGTCAATTCACGGCAATTGGACACAGAATTTGGAAGGGATCCATTAAAATGATTGCTACCAAGGTCCAACGTGGAAAGATTAGACAACCCAGTGAAATTCAGGCTAACAGAACCTATCAAAGAATTATTTCGAAGATCAAGCACTCGAAGTTTTGAGCATAAGGCCAAGGTGGATGGCAATGATCCAGAAAATAAATTGGAGTGTCCTATTAGTTCTTCAAGGTCCAAAAGATTCCCAAAAACATCCGGGAGTTCCCCTGTAAACCGATTTCCAGAAATTATTAGAGATTTTAGGTTCGAAAGGTTACTTAGCTCCATGCTTAGCTGACCAGATAGGTTGTTCACAGAGACTGAGAGCTGCTCCAAGGCTGACATTGAATACAAGGAATCAGGAAGATAGCCAGTAAATAAATTGAAATCTAAATGTAACTCTTGGAGAGATGTGCTACAGTTTCCCAACCATTCAAGACCACCAGAAAAATGATTTTTTGATATATCAAGAATGTGAATACCCTTGGAGAAGCTGCAAATTTGAGAATTGAACTGGCCAGTGAATGAATTGTTGCTTATGCTGAGAACAAGGAGATGTTGTAACCCCCCAAATTGGAAGAGGTCTCCAACAAATAAATTGCTAGAAATATTCAGTATCTGAATGGATTGCAAACCAGAGAGTGCCCCACCAACTGGTCCAGACAACATATTATGGCTCAAGTCAAGAATTTCTAACTTCTTCAAATTAGAGAACTCGGAAGGCAATCCACCTTGGAGACGATTGAACGAAATATCAAGAACTTTCAGCTCATCCAGATAAGCTAAAGAACTTGAAATCGTGCCGTTAAGATCCATTCCAGGTAGAATCAACTTGGACACTCTACTAGCAGCTGCTCCATCAACCACATCATCACAAACAACTCCGACCCATTTGCAGCAAACAACATCATCTGACCATGCTTTGATGATGGACCCTTTTGTAAGGTTGCCTGCAAATTCCTTTAGGGCCAACAAATCATGCCTGTCACAGGATCTGGCTAGGTTCTCAAGTCCCACAGAAAAGCAAATAAAGCAGCAAGCCAAGAAACTCCATTGCACAAAAGCCAAAGGGCAACATCTTTGCAACACCATTTCAAAAATCAAAAGAGATAATATGCGTATTCAGCTTCAAATCATCATTAGAAGTTCAGTGATTTCCACAACTCAGAATAACCCAATCTCCAAAATTTTCAACACTCGGTAAAATGGACAAACTTCAACTGCATACATAAAGACAAATAACAAAGTGAAAACTATTGATATCACCAACACACACCAAAACCAAATACTGGAAAAACAAGAAGAAGGAAAGACTACTAAACCTGAATGCAAATGCAAATTAAAAAACAATCCACTTCAGGTGAGAGGATGGTCAAATAAAGAAAAGAGACCATTTTACAACAGCAAGAGGATGAAGCAATCAATAGTAACCATTTGAAAATAAAAAGTGCACAAAAGGAAGTGAAAAAGAACATTGAATTCACGTAGAAGCAGTGAGACACCTAACAGAAAGTAAAGAACCCATTACCATTAACATTACAGGAAGCTGAACTCTATGTTCCACAGTGGCCATTCAAATGAAACCTCCGCATACTGTGGCCACCCACAAAGTCCTCTTTGTTAAAAGTTAAATATCGGGTCAGTTAGATGGCAGAAAAGTTTGAAAATAAGCACAAAAAGCGTTGAAGAAGCATAAAAGAAAAGGAATGGGAAAGTCATAGTGCATTTCACCTAACCTTTTCAGACCTGTGGCCAATTGGGTCACTGTTTCAAAGCAGGAGTGTATGATTTTCAGAACCGATAAAGGAGGTGGTGGAGTTGAGAGGAAAACAAAAAAAGAGATATTTCACATCAATGAACAGTATAAAGGAGAAAATGTTTGCACGGGTACAATTACATCTCATATCAGCATCTAGCTTCTTATTCAATAATGATAAATTTTATATTTTTTTATCTTTACAGGATAAAATTAATCTTCGAATTTCAAAAATATAATTTTCATTTTTTATTAATTTTATAATAATAAATAAATATTATATTTAAATATAAATGATAATTAAAATTTTATTTAATTTATTTTATCAATTATATTAAAATAAAATATTATTATTAAATTTAATTATAAAGAAGAGAGTTAGAAAAACATTATACTACTAAGAAAATATTTTCTGTGTATTTGAATTGAAGAGATGATTTGAGAGGTGGAAAAAAAAAAGTGAGTAAAAAAGTAAAGTTGTTTGAATGAAGAGAAATGACTAGAAATAAAAGAAAATTAAAATAATTTTATTTATTATTAATAAAAGTTTTTATTTATTTTTTAAATATATTTTTTTAAATATTTTAAATATTTTTATTATTTTTAATAATATTTTAATAAAAAATAAAAATAAATATTATTTTAATAATATTATTAATAATTTTATTTATTATTTTCATATTATTTATTTATTATTATTATTTAAAAAAGAAATACTCATAATGGTGTATTTAATATATTTTAACAAACTCAAATGCGTTTTAACTTATGACACATAATTTTCCACGACTTTCTTCTCAACTTTGTAAAGAAAATCTCTTTCTTCCTTTCTTATTTCCTCTCTCTTTGAATACAACGAGAAGACAAAAAAATATTCTCTTTCTTCTTCGTTTTTCTTTCCTAAAAAAAGTACTTCCTTAAAACAAACACACTTAATCTCTGTTACAAATTTCTTCATTTTATAGAAGAGAAGTTATCAAGTTTAACTTTATTTTATTTAGATGCAATCTTGCACAATCTTATATAAACAGATACATAATCTTATCTTACAAGTAAACTTATCATATACAGTTTACACTTAATTTTATTTTACATGTGATCTTATTTTAGATAAGTATAAGACCTGACCTTTCTTAAAATAAATTCTTTGTTGATAGGTAGTTATCAGACTCTTGTCCTTGTCTTATTATATACCACCTTGTTTTCTTTAAGTAGATTCTCATTAGGTAGATGACTTACTATATACCACCTTGTTTTCTTTAAATATATTCTCATTAGGTAAATGACGATCAGTCTTTGAAAATTGGCTCATGGTTAGGGAAGAGGTATGAATCTATAGAATCTGAATTAATATCATTCAAGTTTTCTACATTCTGAAATTGGTCACCTAGAACATAATATTTTGTTACTGACTTGAAAAATTCAATCCCTAAATGACTAGTAGTGGATGGTATAATGCAATTGTGACTAGTGGAAACACCTTCAGACTTTTTCAAGACTAGAACCATTTATCTTTATAAGATGGTTCTTTAATTAGGACTTGTAACTCTCATTTAGTGGATAATCTTCAAAAGTTTCCCAAAGATGTACCTTATTTGCTAACCATAGTTGCCCTCTTGAGTTTTGGAAGTAAAGACAATGGATGATAAAAATGGACATGAGAGACTGTTATTTTATAATGGGCAGATTATGTCCTTGAAATTTCAGGATTTTTTCTAAGATCGCCATAGGGGTAAAGGAGAAAATCATTCTAATAAAGTCTAAAACAAGAACTTTTCTTTATATGAATATTTAAATGTCATAGGCTGTCTTGATCTTTATTGCAATGGGTATAGAGAACTGAATGGTTTTATACCATATCGTCCATAAAGTTGGTTTACAAAGATCCCATCCGACATCACAAAATGATTAAAAATTCTTCTATAAATATTGTTAGGATCAAAGATTGAAGGTGTAGTGAACTTGTACTTCATAATTTCATGAAGAAAATAGAAGTAATGTGACTTTGCATATTCTAGGATGTCTTGGGGAGATTTTAGAATTAATCCTGGAAGATATTCCTTTTTGTTTTTGCCTTATTGGGCAAATATTTAACTATGAAGATTAGTGAGAAATTGTGAGAAGTAGTGATGACTTGAACTATTTTTTCAGAGGTTAAGAGAAATTCTGGAATCAAATTCCTATTACCCTTAATATGTTTAATTGAAAAATCATACCTCGTAAACTAGTCTTTTTAAGAGGATCATGAGGCATTATGTTTTTTAATTGTAAAATTTTTGGGAAGGAAGAATTATTCATCTGAATTTCAAAATGATGGTCTCTTAGATGGAACTCAAACTTTTTTTATACCATTAATTTCTTCAATCAACACAACATTCCAACAAAAGTCATTAGCCTCAATTTGAATGATCCTTTTGCCTTGTCCCAGAATCTTGAGTGCTAGAAGATCTTGTACTATTTTCTTTAATTCTTGTATTGCCTAAATTTGTTCTGAATTTCAAAGTGGAGGATTTTTCTTGAGGAGTTGTGACAAAGGATTGATATATTTAGTCACATGAGAGATGAAATCTCAGATATAATTGATCATCCCAAGAAATTATTGAATTTGCTTGATAGTGAGATTTTGGTAAGGGAAGTTAAGCAATTATTGAATTATGTGAGGTTGATATATTCCCTATGAAAAACACATCTCTAGATATTATAAAAAAACTATTTTTCTGTTTCTTTTTTTTTTACGCGATTTATTTTTCTATTACCTAGAGTTATTTTTTCTATTGTTTCTCTCTTTATTAATTTGTTAGTATATATAGGATATCTGTAAACTTTGTATAAGTGAGAATTATCAATGAATTCATGTGTTTCATTCAACCAAATGGTGTCTCTATTGATCCTGTTGCATTGCTAGTGTACTGTAGCAACGGTTTGATATTGATTCATACTGCAAGAACTTCAATATGGTATCAGGGAGCAGGTGAATACCCGTTCTGCTTCTGCTTCCTTAATTCTTCCCCCTTACTCTGATCTTGATTCTACAGTTTCTATATAATCTTGATCTTCTTGTTTCATATTTTTTTTCACTATGTCTGTCACCAATGAAATGGAAAATATGATGAATCCGATGAACCCTATTATCTTCACCTAGGAGAGAATCCTAGTATGGTCCTTGTCAACCCTGCACTAAATGGCCTAAATTACCACTCTTGGAGTAGAGTCATGAAAAGATCTCTTTTGACCAAGAACAAATTCAAGTTTCTTGATGGCAACATACCTTAACCTAATAAGAATGATGATCTCTATGACGCATGGGAGAGGTGTAATGTGATGATTATTTATTGGATTATTCGTGCTATGAATGATCAAATTGCACAAAGTGTGGTGTATATTGATAATGTGAAAGAACTCTGGCAAGACCTCAAAAATAGATTCTCTAAGGGAGATCACTTCAGGATCTCTGACCTTTTTCAAGAAATGCATTTCATTCATCAAGGAGAAAGAACCGTCTTTAAGTATTTCATCGATCTCAAGATTCTATGGGAGGAGCTTGATTCCTTGAGGCCAAATCCTAATTATACCTGTGAAACCAAATGCAAGTGTGATGTCATGAAGATCATAATCAAATATAAGGAATCTGAAAATGTGATTAGTTTTCTAAAAGGTCTTAATGATGCCTACAACGCTGTGAAAACACAAATACTCATGATGGAACCTCTGCCTAGTGTCAATCGCGTCTTTTCTTTTGTACTCCAACAAGAAAGACAATTGGTTGGAAATAATGTCCTTGAAGGGACAAGTATTATCAACATTGTCAACACTCAAACCAGTTGGAAACAATAAGGGAGATCAAACAACAATGGTTGAAAATTTTAAGGGCGTGGTAGAAGTAAAAACTAAGGAAAGCAATGTACCTATTGCAATAAGATGAATCACAAAACTAAAGAATACTACTTCAAGCATGGTTATCCTCCTTCGTTCAAGCATAAAAATGATTACAATGTCAACAATTTTGTTTTTGAAAAAACTCAGAATAAAACTGAAGAAATTGCTTCAAGAAGAATTCAAGATGGAAAGAAAATTGAATCTTCTCAATTTACCCAAGAGCAAATGCAGCAAATCCTGAAACTTTTGCAAGATACAAAGAATGAATTCAATCACAAAGTAAACAGTATCCTACACCTGACTTTGTCAAAGAAGGTAATCAAATTCTTAATTCATGGATTCTTGATACCGGGGCACATATCATGTAGCCAATAACACCCATGATTATTCTGGTTTCTACAAAATTAAACCAATCTTGGTTAATTTACCAAATGACTCTTCTGCTTTAATTAGTCAGGTAGGAATATTGAGGTTTTCTTATTTATTCCTTTTATACAATGTGTTGTATATACCAAACTTTTCTTTCAAATCTTATATCAGTTCCCAGTTTAATAAAATCAATGAATTGCAAACTAATTTTTGTGAATGAGAATTGCCAGATTCAATCTACATATTTCATGATGACGATTGGAGAAGATAAACTTAAAAATGGCTTGTATCACGTGGAAACATCAAGAAGTTGTGAAGTCAAATCAATCACAAGCAAAAATGAATTCAATCTTTGGCATCATAGGCTCGATCATCCATCTGACAAGATTCTACAATACATGAGTAGTATGTTTCCATACATAAAAAAAACAATAAAATCATAGCCTGTGATTCCTGTCATTATGCAAAGTAACATAAATTGTCTTTTGCTGTTAGTAGTAGCAAAACTATAGAAGCATTGGATCTTGTACATGTTGATATATGAAGACCTTGTCCAAAACCTTCATTGCATGATCACAAATACTTTCTTACTATTGTGGATGATTATAGCAAATTTACTTGGGTATATCTCATGAAAAGCAAAAGTGAAACCATAATTGCTTTAAGTAAATTCATCATAATATGAGTAATCAATTTGGAAAAAAAATAAGAATGATTAGGTCTGATAATGGCCAAGAGTTTCCGTATAATGATCTGCACATGGGATAATTCATCAAACATCCTGCATAGAGACTCTTGAACAAAATTCAGTGTTTGAAAGAAAACACCAGCATATTTTGAATGTAACTAGAAGTCTTATTTTTCAATCTAATCTGTCTAGTGTTTACTGGTCCTATGTTGTTTCTTATGCTGTACATCTCATAAATAGGATACCTTCTGCTATGTCTAATGAAACTCCATATGAATTGATTCACGAAAATATACTTAATCTTCCTAACATAAAGGTTTTCGGTTCACTTACTTATGCTTTAACCTTGAAAAGAAATAGAAATAAATTGGATCCTCATGCTAGAAAATGTGTTTTTCTTGATTTAAATCTAGAACTAAAGGCTATATAATGCTTGACATTTGCACTAGAAAAATTTTTGTTTGAAAAAATATGATTTTCTATGAGAACATCTTTCTCTTCTAGTATAAGTCCATTGACACTACTGATAACAGTGAAAAATTTGATTTTTATAATCCGCGGATTGATATTCCTATATATCCAAACATAGATAACGATCATATTATTAGAAATATAGAGAGTCATATGCAGGAAGAAGAAGATAACAACAATCTTAGAAGATCAACAAGGAATAGACGGCTCTTGCCTTCCTCAAGGACTATCACCATGAATTAGTTAATTCCATCAACACATATGACAGTACACATATTGGTAACATGCTCTATCCTATTTCTTCTTCTCTTAGTTATAATAAACTTTCTGAGAAACAATTGCATTATACTCTAAGCGCATGAGAAATACCTACTTGGTGCAAAGTTATGGAAGAAGAACTGATAGCTTTAAAACTAAATAACACCTTGTTCATCACATATCTTCCTCTAAGCAAAAAAACCCATTGGCTGCAAGTGGGTTTATAAAGTCAAATACAAAACTGATGGGAGTATTAAGAGATACAAGGCCAGACTAGTTTCTAAGGGATATACTCAAATCGAAGGTGTAGATTACATAGATGTATTCTCTCGTGTTGCAAAACTCACCACTATTAGATTAATCTTTGTTTTGGCAGCTACTCAGGTTGGCATTTATCAACTGGATGTTAATAATGTCTTTCTGCATGGTGATTTGAATGAAGAAGTTTACATGCTTTTACCACCGGGATTGAACACCAAAAATCCCAGTCAGGTTTGTAAGTTATCAAAATCCTTACATGGATTAAGGTAGGCCAGTAGACAATGGTTTGAAAAATTATTTTCTTCTCTTAAATCAATTGGTTTCAATCAATGTGCTTTTGACCATTCCCTTTTCACAAAGAATACTGACAAATCATTTACAACTTTACTAGTGTATGTAAATGATATTATTTTGGCAGGAAATTCCAGAACTGACATACAAAGGATCACTAAATTTCTGGACAAAACTTGGATTTAGGTGAACTAAAATTTTTTCTGGATTTTGAAGTTGCAAGGTCACAAGAAGACATTCACATTCATCAAAGGAAATATGCCCTTGACATGCTAGCTGAAGCTGGATTATATTGAGTGTAAAAGCACAGCCTACACCTATGATTAAAAATACAAAATCATTATTTGAACAAGGAATTCCCATGGAGAATCTCACTTATTACTAGCGCTTCATAGGTAAATGTGACTAACACAAGGCCTGATATTAGTTTTGCAGTACAATTTCTTAGCTAGTTCATGCAAAGTCTTACAATTCAACACTATAAAGCTGCACATCGGATTCTAAGGCACATTAATAAGGCTTTGCCCAAGGTCTTTTCTTTCTTAGGAATTTAGAATTATAATTGAAGGTCTTTAATGATTTGGACTAGGCTGCTTGTCCTAACACAAGGCGCTTTACCACTAGATTTTGCATTTTTCTGGGATCATCTTTCATATGCTAGAAGTCAAAGAAGCAAAACACTGTTTCCAGATCTTATTCAGAGGTTGAATATAGGGCCCTCGCTACTACTACCTGTGAAGTTAAGTGACTTATCTACCTAATGAAAAATCTCAATGTTAAACTTCTTCCACTAACGTCCTGTACTGTGACAGTCAATCAGCTAGGCACATTGCCTCTAACCCTATTTTTCACGAAAGGACCGCATTGACATAGATTGTCATGTGGTCCAAACTATTCCAGCTTCTTCTAATTTCCTCCAACCAACAAATAGCTTATATTATGACAAAATCTCTTGAGATTAATCTGTTTAGTAAGATGGTTTTCAAGCTTGACAGGATTGATATTCATAGCCCAACTTGAGGGGGCTATTATGAAAAACCATTTTCCATTTTCTATTTTTTATGTTTTCCCGCGATTTATTTTTCTGTTACCTGGAGTTGTTTTTTCTATTATTTCTCTCTTTCATTAATTTGTTAGTATATATATATAGGATATCTGGTAAACTTTGTGTAAGTGAGAATTATCAATGAATTCAAGAGTTTCATTCAACCAAATGGTGTCTCTGTTGATCCTGTTGCATAGCACGTGTATTGTAGCAATTGTTTGATACTAGTTCATACTGCAAGAACTTTAATACTAGAAAATCTATCTCCCATTTGGCTAAATGAATCTTCTTTTCAGAGAACATCACTCCATATTTATTGGCATCAAAATATCTGTTGAGGAGGGATTGGTGAGTCTCCATGTCATTAGAAAAGAGCAATGTAGAATATTTGGGTCATAGCTTTCTGGAAGAGGGAAGGGGCAACCTTAAGTCTAAATAGTAAGACTGTTCATTGATATTGAGCATTGGAAATGCAAAAGGTTGTCTTATGTCTATTTAAGGGGTTAATCCCTAATTGCTAAAATCCTGATTTAAGGTCAAATTTTGAGAAAATGTTGGATTCTTTTATCAAAATGGGTAATGAAACAACTTGGGTATATGGAACTTGTCATCTTTGAGAAAATGATTCAAGGATTTGTAATCTATTACCACTCTCTTATTTTCCTCTAAGCCTTTTGGATCTTTTTTTCTACAAAAAATGCTTGGCAAGCCTAGCTTGATTATGTAGGCTCAATCAATCCTTGTCTTAGAAGATTTTGGCATTCTTGTCGGGCCATCCCTGGGTGAGGGGCTTTAATGGGATTGAAATCCTCATTAAGTTTGAATGGAAGTTTGATGAAGAAGTCAAGATTTTTCCATAAAGGATTTTTGTGGTCAAACCTTTCATGGCTATCAACACATAGGGACTTCATCTTCTCCTTTATAACTTTAATTCTGGAGGAGTTTCAAGAAGTGAAAATAACTTTAATGTCTTTGCGAAAGACTTGAATTCTCTTTTAAAGTTGATCCCCGTAGGGTGATTATGAAGTTTTTGGGTAGAAGTATAAGATATCCATGTTGACATGAATATATTTGTTGGGGAGTTTATGCCAATCACCTTAGTACATACTCTATGTTCTGGAAAGAATTTTATCTCGATAGGATTTTTTGTGATAAGATCTATTATGAACACTTTGTCATCTTATGACATACCTAAAATACTATTATGAACATTTTGTCATCTTGTGACATACCTAAAATACTAACATTAAAACGATTCTGATGACTATATTTTCATAATAAAGATAGTTGGAGTCTAAGAGTGAGACTCTAGCTTAAACAAGGAGACCTCTCCTCCCATGAAGGGAAAGGATTAGTCTTACAGCTCGATAATGTATGTGGGTATACCTTTCACGTTGTTAGTGTCTAATAAGTTCTTTGGGAATCTCAATAGTCATGTACAATTCTTTTGGAGTGGCAACTAAAGAACATTGTTCTATCCGTAAGAATTGAACATATTATTTTTCATGAAGCCTTTTTCTAGAGATAAGACGAAAGATAAATCTAAAGGTAGACTTATTGTTTCGAAAAATATTATATGGACTTAATAAAGTGATGGTAGTTTCTGAGATTTATTTAGGAGGACACGTGGACTAGGCTTCATAGGAGTTTCCATATGATTTAGTAACTTCCTCTTACTCATCTTTCTCATATAACTTATATCATCATACCCTTGTTGTAAAAAGTGTTTGACTCTAATACCATTTTGTATGAGAGTTCTTAATTCCTTAGATAAAAAATAGATTTAATCTTAAAAAACATAATCTTTGTTATGGATGCAATTGAAATAATTTGAAGAAAATTTTAAATAAAAAATAAAATTATTTATTTAAATGAAAGATATTAAAAATAAGTAGAAAATTTATAAATGCATGTAATTAATTTAAGTAAAGTGAGGAAGATTGGTAATTTATTTTTTTTTATTGTATATCAAAATTGTTCTTACATGTTTTTTAAAATATAAATATTTTATAAAAAAATAAAAAAGACTAGTAGAAAATTTTTAAAAAATTAATATTTGAAAATTAAAAATATTATTTATTAATTAAAAGTAATAAATATTAAAAAAAAATAAAGAAAAGCTCATTGAATAAAAAAAAAAATATCATGAGAGGTAATTTGTCTTTATACATCATTTATTTATTTTCCTGATTTCACAACCTATTTTAACTTTCAAAACTTTCTTTACAAATCCTTTCAAATAGTTTAAATTAAATTTATACAATTTACTTAATTTTTTTTAAATCTAGCCATTTATTTAGAGAAGACTAATTACTATCGATTTGAGAAGAAAGAAAGTGAGATTTTTAATATTTTTGTTTTACATAGAAGTGATGAAAAAAAGAAGAAAGTAATCTTACTTAAACTAATCTCCAAAACATTCTCTTTAGAAACACACTATTATACATTATTTTCTTTGAAATTTTTTTAAATTTGGCATTTCAAAAATTATTGTGAAAATTTTAGAAGAACATGTTTAGATAAAAAAAAAAAAAAAAAAAAAGGAGAAGTACAAGTTAAAAAAAAAAAAATCAACTTACTATCAAAGCTATTTAGAATCAAAGGAATAAGACATTATTAGATAATCTTGGAATATATGATAAGCTAAACATAAATCTTACTAAAAAAGTAATCGCAAATTAGTGATTAATTTTTCTATAATTCATAATAAAGTTTTCTTTCGTATTAAAAATCACTTTTTCAAATATAATTTATTTTATATTACACTATTCTAGAAATATTATTTTTTCCAATTTTTTTCTTAAGAATTGGTTAATAGTTGTTATGTTTATAAACACTTATTTTCATTTCCATGCATAAAAAACTTGCATAATCGATTATGTAATTTTTTTTAATTTAATGTTTTATTTTTATTTTTTAATGATTAATTAAATTTAAATGTAAAAATATAAAATATTATAATAATAATTTTAATAAACACATAATTTATTTAAATAATTTTAAATATATATTAAATTTGAAATTAAATTATTTATGAGGAAATATTTTATTTTAAAAGTATTTTATTAATAAAATATTAACTAAATATATATAATAATATAAAGATGATGCATAAAGAAAAAAATATAGGCATTGTGTAAGGGTCAAGAATTAGGTAACCCTAAACCTAGTTGTTTGGGAATGAAAGATATTATAAGTAGTCTATTTAACCCTAATCCTCTCATTTTAACTCTTATCTTTAGAAAAACCTAATTTTCCTTCTCTCTAATCTCTCCCTAAACTTCTCCCAAATCATTCAATTCTTATTTCTTTAAAAATCTGAGAATATCAGGAGAAAGAGTGTGAAAAGTATATTAATCTTTCATCCATCTCAATTTGGGGAAAACTTGATTAGAGGTAAGGGAAGTTAATTAAGCAAAATTATTTATGATTGATATGATGATTATGTGTGTTTATGTGTTTTTATGTAAAATTGATGAGAATTATATGATTTTTTAAATGTGAAAGTGTTAATTGAGTTTCGCTCTGAGATTGTGATCCTATTTTGCTTTGTTTTTATTTCGAATTTCAAAAAATGATCTTCATAAAAGTTGTATGCCTAGATGTTATTTAACTAATGACTTTTGTTTCATGTAAAAAGGATATCTATAACACAAGATACAATTTTTTTTAGTAATTAAAGGTCAAGTTGCACAAAATTTATTCGCTTTGAAATTACAAACTCCTTTTGGTATGTTTTTATTACAAATTTGGGAAAGTGTCCTTCATGAACGTTTTAGCCTTAGATGTTAACTAACCAATGATTTTTATTTCACACAAAAATAATATGTATAACTTAAGATTTGAACTTTTTAGTGTATAAAGGTCATGCTTTGAGGATGAGTGAAATATTTTCTAAATTATTTTGCTTGGGAGAAAATATATTATTTTTTAGAAATTATTTATGTTCTAAATTGAATTAAAAGAGTTTATATATGTGGATTATGATGGAAAATAATGAAATAAATATTATATAATTGAATTATTGATTACGTGTTGTGAGATTTTGATATTTCCTGTTATAGAAATGAGATTGTGGTAAATTAGTGATATTAAATACTTTTCCAATATAATGGATGATGATGTGAAATTTATTGAGTATTGAATTGTGGATTTTATATATTTGTGAAATATAATATGTAATTGAGTTGTGTTGAATTATTAAGATTTATGTATTATGATTTGTGATAGATTATGAAATGAGACTGATGATTATGATGTGAATTATGTTTGTGAATTGTGATTGAGGTCACAAGGAATTGTGATTGCAAAGGTGCCAAAGAATTATGATGATGACAATGGTGTTAAAAAAATTGTATGGCAAGGAGTCAATGGAAATTGAAAATGACATTGATTGATGTTAATGAGATTGATTTGATATGTTGTATAATTTTTGGATTGGTTGTGTGTTTTTTTGTGCATGTAAGCCAGATAGTTACTACAAGTACTATTTGATATAACTTTAGTGTACATATGGAAATCTAAAGATATCAAATGAAGTATCTAGACTTCTAATGATATTCTAGTCATGTAGATAGGTGTACCATGTGGTGAGAGATCGATGGAGACTTCTACTACACTTATCACTACGTGGATTGAACCATTAGTTCTTTGATATGTGTATGTAGAGGTTACCCTGACGTGTTGGTACTAGAAAAAGGGAATATGCAAGAAAATTCGAGGGTGAAAAAGACTCTTAGGGTTCATTTATGACCTGGTAACTAAGGAAACATGTTCAGTTGCTAGCCTTAGAGGTCAAGAGTTTCATATAATTTTTTGAAAGAATCTGTCTAGAATATTAGGTGTATGTGAATAATTGAGTAGGATGGTGTATGTGATTGAGTACGAATATATTTGTTTGAATACCTGAATGTGTTTAGATATATGATTGTGATAATGAATTTATGAATTATATATATTTTGATTAGTTTTGTTTACATTAGTTTATCTTTATTGTTTGTGTTTGTGGTTTTATTGATACTATAATTATCGTGCTTTGACATGAGAATAGTTAACAATACAAGTGAAAAATAAAAAATAACTTCAAGTTTTGCTTAAAGGGAAATTAATTTTGTGCTAATGAATAATTTTACAACTTTTAATTTATTATGAGTTTTTATAAAAAATTTTATTTGGATAAAGTGAATATTTTATGAGTTTGGACATTTTATATTTTATAATTTTAAAATTATTAATAATTTATCCGTAAATTTTTATTCCGTTATAAAGATAAAATAAATATATTTTTTATTTGTTATACGTTTAGCGTTTGTGTGTCAATATTTTTTATTTTTTTATTTTTTAAAATAATTTTTTATGTCTTTTTTATTTACACAAGTAAAATATTCTTTAAAATTTAAATAGAAAAAAATAAAATTTGATTAATAAATATGAGAAAAGAAATTAATAAAAAAATTAAATACCTTATAAAGGAAGTAGAAGAGTAATAAATAAATAATAATAATAAAATATATTTTAAATAAAAATTAAAATAACTTTAAAATACATTAATATCAAAAAAATACAATGAAACTAAAATGGATAGAATAAAAATTCCTTTATATATTATTATAAATAATATAATAAAAAAATAATTTTTATGAAATATATATATATATATATATTGGTTATTATTTAATTTTAAAATATAATTTTATATTTAAATATAATAAAAAATTTAATTCAGTTTTATTTTTAATTTTATTTAAAATTTAAACATGATTTAGAAAAATATATCAAAAAAATGTAAAACAATTTTAATTTTAATCTATTTTCAATTTTCAATTACTTTTAGACCAATTCACCCATTATATAAATAAATATTTTGAAGATTTACTAATTGGACAATCTCCTGTAGTCTTAGGTCCCGTGTTATCACACATTGGTCAATTGTCTTCAGAAATAGAAGACTGTAGAAGAATTTTTCATAAAGTATCCCATTATCTAATTATTTTGAATTTCAAATATCCTAATATTCCATAACATAACACACAAACCTTATTCAAATAACTAGACTCTATAAATAGATTTAGGTATAATAATAATCAAAATCAATTTACTCTTACTTTGTATCACAAAGTATTCTAAATCTTTACTTCTGCAACATTTTCAATCTTACAAGAAGATATACTTATATGACAAACACTCAAATCCAATGCAGAATACTAAACCAAGTAAGGATGAAAGTAGATATGCATAGTGCAGTGATACTTACTATTACAATATTTGAAAAGGATAAACACTTACCATGGATTTTTATAGTTTATGCAAAACAATGTGTGCCCCGTGTTTTGGCAGCAAACTAAGCCCAACTGTTGGAGCATGTTTATAACTAGGAGAAAGCTGAAATGAGAAATTCTGCAGAAGCAATGACAACACTATCTTAGCTTCCAATAAGGCAAAGTTTTGACCAATGCACATTCTGGGACCCCATCCAAATGGGAAATACGAAAATTCGCCTTTTGTTGCCTTAGCAATTCCTTCAGAGAACCTTTCAGGTTTGAACTCCTTTGCATCATCACCCCACATATCAGAATCCTGGTGAATCAAAAATATTGGCAAGCTAACATTTACTCCTGCAGGTAATGACAGGTTTCCAAGTTTCATGTCCTTCTGAAGAGTGCGATTGAAGTAAACAGTAGGAGAGTATAACCTCAGAACCTCGTACAAAATCATGGTCATCTATGGAAGAAACATTTTGTCACATGTTAGCATGAAATATATTTTAAATAAATAATGATAATAATAAAATGAAAGCATGTGATACATACAGTTTTAAGATCACTTAACCCC
>BDMB01000035.1:2121180-2156624 GCA_016859785.1 Macrotyloma uniflorum
TGTTACATTAGAGAATAATTGCTTCCTCTACAAACATCATGATGATTGTGACTCTGATAAAGTAGAAAATGCTTAATTAATTGTCTTAAACCAAACTAAATCACAGTATGGTTCTTACCGCAATATTGGTATGGCGTTGGCCTTTGCTGTAAATAAAACATAACCCTGCATTTTCAGAAGGCGAAATATTTTTTCTCCTTCTGCATAGCTGCTTCCAAATGCTGTTCTAGAAATCACTTCACATGTCAAATTCTGAAGGAAAGGCAAAACGTCAAGCTCACATTTTCCATCTGATGACAACATTCCCTTCCACGTGCTCATCATATCATAGCAACTTTAAGAAAATGCTGGTATCATATTCTGTAAATTAAGTATCAAGGAGACTAAATTATGAAGAGAAAAAAGAAAAACAGAATATGATTAGAAACCACAAGAATAAATTAAGAATTTAATTTTTATTTAGTGTTAATTTAAAATATTTTATATGGCATAACTTCAAAAGACAAAAGTTAATAAATTTCATACATGTCAGTATGTGATTGCCTAACAATATAGGAAAATTTTGCAGTGTTTCATGCAGTACAATATTTGCTCAGAAATGAAAATAATAAGCTTACTTTCAACTTTTCTAAGTGGAATGCTGGGTTCATAATCCTTCTATGCTTAGCCCACTTCTCACCCTCGTAACTTACGAGACCATTCACCAAGAATTTAGCTACGCCACTTAACTCTGGCTTGTGGAAGTCATGAATGTTGTTAAAGACTTCTTTGATTTGATTTGGGTCGGAAATGATGACCTTTGGTGTTCTTCCTTCCCATATAAAAGAATTCTTGCCTGCACTTTTACATATCAGCAACTTATAGAAAAGACTTTAACCACTTCAGAAGAAGTTAAGCTATATTTGGATAATGTTTAGCATTTTGGAAAATTCTAATGCAAAAATGAAGGAAAATGGTGTTATTTTGAGTCTGTTTTAATCCAAAGCTACACTTACCAATTCAATAATTTTCTAAAGAAATTAATACAACTAAATTTCAAATCTAACTTGATCTTATAAAAACTTGTTTATGAAATAAAGTTTGTACCACTTTTCGTACACTTTTCAACACACCCATCCAAGATTTCATTAATTCAACTTGGAATTGGACAAAACAATTTTAATAGAATAGGTTAAGGTTCTGATATCAGAAGTATGCCTATAGTGTAACTCAACCTGCCACTTCTATTAGAAAGAACAGTTATGCATATACAGGTAAAAAAAAGAACAGATTTTTTTACCACTTCTGTTAGAAAGAACACTTATGCATATACCGGTAACAAAAAAATAACGGATTTTTTTAGCATTTCCCTTTAGATATTCACAATTCAAAAAATGGTAGGTAACACAGATGATGTTTGGACTAGGATTTTCAAAATGATTAAAATCAAAAACCAATTAAAATCAAATTTATTTTGTTTTGAATTTTAGATTCAATAAAAGATTAAACAAAATTTAATCAATATATTTAAATATAAAATTATATTTTTAAAATTAAATAATAATTTATAAATATATATATATATATCTTGTAAAATTAATTTTTATTATATTATTTATAATAATATATAAAAAAGAAATTAAATTATTTTTTATTTTATTATATTTTTTATCGAGATTTTAATTTATTTTAAAATTATTTTAATTTTTATTTAAAATATATTTTATTATTAGTTTTTAGTTATAACTTTTTCATTTTTTTTTATCATCTTATTTTTTTAAACTTCTCTCATTATTTTTTTTTACTTATCAACTAACTTTTTTTTATTTAAATTTTGAAAAAAATATGTCATTTATTTCAATAAAAATAAATAAATAAAATTATTAAAAAAATAATAAAATAAAAAATATAAATACACAAATAAATATATATTTTACTAGTATTTATAATATTTATATCGATAAATTTTTATTTTAATTTTTAAATATAAAATTATATAATTTATTTATAAATATAAAAATAATTAAAATTATAAATAAAATAAAAATTATAAAATAAAAATCATAAAATACTTTTATTAATATTATTTTATTATAAAATTATAATTTTTTTTAAAAACATATTTTATAATTTAAAAACATATTTATAAATTTTATAATAATAAATTGTATAACCAATCCAAATCAAATTTTAAATTATATTAAATAATTTACCCATCAATAACTTTTTTAGAAAACATAACTCATAATTTTATCAAAATTTTTAATTTATTATTATATTAAATTATTCAACATATAATTTAATAAATAATAATTATTAAAAAAATTTAAATAATTTTATAAAATTTATTTATCATTATTTTAAATCTAACCTATTTTTATAAAAATTGATTTAATAAAATAAAATTTATATAATTTTATATATATTTATTTAGTTATATTTTTAGATAATATCATATCTTCCATACATATCTTTTAAGTTAAGAATTTCCAAATTTAAATGGAGATTAAAATTTATGAATAATATCCTATAATAGTTCAAAAAGTTTTTTTTCTATAAACGATCATGATAAAAATAAAAAAAGTTTATAAGTAATTTAATAATAATTTAAAAAATTTATAAACAATATATCTAAAACTTATAAAATAAAAATTTGTATAAATATATTTTTATTTTATTTTATTTTTAATTAATATATAATTTTTCATATAATTATTTATATTAAGATTTAAATAGATAAAACATAAAATTAAATATTTATGATTAACTTGAAAATATCTATTAAAAATAAATTTTAATAATAACTCATTTTATAAAATTTATATTTATTTTATATATTTTAGTTTATTCCTGTCGCTAACATCTTCAATACTTATCTTTTAAAAAAATAAAAGCATGCTAAGTCATAGTCTTAGAAAACCTAATTGATCCACTTTGACACATTAATTATCTCTAAGGAAAAAGGGGAGAATATAGAAAGTTCTTACCATATTTGGCGATAACACTGTATATGGAGGTCGATATTTGAGGCGCAACACCATCAGAGACTGCAAAAGATTGAGGATCGGAGTTGTTTTGCGGAGAGTGGTTCTGGTTAGAAGGAGGTGAAAGGGAGTATGGGTCACCACGAAGCTTCTCGAACCTTCTAGGCCTAAGCCACAGAGAGTTTAGCATCTTCAGTGCACATATCACATATCGGAATCACAGCAACGATCACCGTCACCACCACCCATAATATTGCCGCTGACGGTGAAGAAAATGATAGCTCCATCTTTTCTCGACAGGCGAATCAACTTCCCTGACACACTTATCTTAATGGATACATGCTAGGTTATATAACTATCAAAATTTATGTTAAATTACATTTTCAACCCTTTATTTTTCATTTTTTTTAGATTTAAATTGGTCATTTATCAAAAGAATTTCTCTCTTTTTTTTTTTTTTTCATAATTAATATATAAGGTGACAAATTTTATTTAAAACTAGAATACTTTTTAAAATTAAATAATATTCTAAAAATCAAATTTTAAAATATAAAAATTTGAAGCAACGTAAATAAAAAATTAAGTAATTTAATTATTGTATTTTAATAATATATAAAATTATATTATGGTGTGTTTTGATGCATTAATTTAATAAGGTAATTCTTTTTCTTAAAAAACTAAAATATTTATTTTCAGAATGTATCTTTAATCTTGAGCTGAGATTTTTTTTTTTTCATTCAGGTTTGTTTCCCTCTTTCCATAATTTTATTAAAATATTATTATTATAATATAATATTATCAAATTGTAAAGATTTTATTTACAAAATGATATCAGTAACTATCAGATCTGAAATTCAAATTCTGATTTTAAAAGGAGATTAATATAATTCTTTTCTATAAGAAATTTTGGTTTTTAATTTTCTGAATTTTGACTACTTTTTTAATATAAAAAATATATTTAAATGTAATATATTTATTTTTCATATAAAAAATAAAAAATAAAAAATTAATATCAAAAATAAAATTTTAATTTTAACATTTAAATAATATTTATATATAAAATAATAAAAATAATATATTATATAAATATATATTAAATTGTTTAAATATATTTAAATAATTATTAAAAGTATTAAATAAATATTATATATATATATATATTAATAAGAAATTTAAAATTTATATATTTTTTTAATTATATGAATTATTTAAGTTATAATTTTAGAAAAAATTGATAAATTTAATGTATAAAATATTAAAAGTAAAATTAAAAAATAAGTTATTAGTAACAAAATAAAAATTATAGAACATAATATTAAAGAAAAATAAATTTATTGAAATAGAAATAAATAGTATAACATACCTTGTAATTGAAAAATGATTAATTATAAAAGATATACATAGAAATTGAAATAACTTAAATGAAAATGAATTAAAAGAGCTATATTAAAATTAATTTACAATATTTCTAATTTGATAGATCTTTTTCTTCTTTTGTTATCAATGTAACTACTGTCTCTTGCATCTCTTTGAAGTTCTTCAAGGGTTATTATTGCATAGCGTAGATCAATAATTTCAATAAATAATTCAATATTTGTCCATGTCTGGTCACGTTGCACGCTTCTATGTATTGTTTTAAATTTTTTCCATCTTCTAATCATTTGTTGCACATCAAAATCAGTTTTGATTTCTATGAAGTCGTGAAATAATTTATTGTTGACAACTTGAATTGGATGTCGATAATTAATCTTTTGTTATCTGTTTACGTTCTCCATAATCTAGTATTTCACTGATTTTTTGAAAAAATTGGTTGAAAGACCAATTGTGTTCAACTACCATTTTCCTTGGATAAAAATTTGTGTAAATAAGTCCAAAATTGTATGGAGATTCCTTGATGGTAATACGTTGGAAAGGTCGATTGAAATAAAGTATGACTTTTGTAGAAGTAATTGGTTGATTGTTTGATGAAGAGGTTGTGGGAGGTGGGTTTAGAAGCATGGTAATTTGTTCAGATGTTCTGACCAATATGACATACAGTTCCATTACTGTATCTATAGAAAATTAAAACTTTCAAGCAAGCATCTACGCTACATGAACATCAATTAATATAGGAATAATATCATATGTTAGTAAATTCTCACCGTTCAGATTTGGTTTACGATAATACAACTTTATGAATGTTGTCTCATGAGGAAGAGTTAGAGCAGTACATATTTTTTGTTTCAACTCTATGAAGGTACACTAGTATGAGATTCAAAATAAATTAGGCGATGGACCATAGAAGCTTACACCTTGTTCGTTGTGTACACTTTCACCATTTGCAAAGACAACGGCTAGGTAAGAATTTGTGAAATCTTGACTATTGGTGATGTCAAACTCCTCCATCTGAAGATTTTTTAGAGAATGGGAATAATAATGAGAATTTTTTATATTTCGTAATTGTAGTGCATTTGTTAAAAGATGTAATGTATGTTATTTATAGACAAATGATAGAAAAGGTGAATAGAAAATGTGGACGGTAGAGATTTAAGTTATGTAATTGAACAATTGAGATTCATTGTTCGTTTCGCTAAGCATTATTAATGTGTCACAGTCTTTATTAGAGTGATGATAAAAGTGGTAAAAAAGTTTTGCATGAATAAAGACTAAGCAGTATTGATGTGTTACAATCTGTATCAGAGTGATGATAAAAGTAGTGAAAAAGCTATGTTGGTCATTGTGACTAAACTATATTGATGTGTCACAATCTATATTAGAGTGATAAAGAGTAAGCATTATTCATGTTGATTAGATTAGTTTAAGGTTTAGAGTTTACATGAAAGATGTTAAATAAAACTTCATTAATAACATTGTTTGGAACATCATACATGAAAGAAAATCTATAAACAACATAAATTAATGATGTGAAGTAGATGCATGAGCAATGTTGGAACATGTTTTCTTGGTATGACCAGGGGTGTAACAATATGAATAATTTTTTACACGACCATGTTGTTCTGTAATGTCCATCTCTGTTCTTATTCAGTTTGACTTGGGTCGACTCTTTGAAGTTCTTTTCAATTCCGGGTTTGGACACAAAGTTGAGCCTATGTAAGTTGGCCAATAATCCTCATGTCTGAGTTCTCCAAATTGTCCTTCATAAACCTTAAAAGCTTGTTGTAATATATACACTGGAGCAATGTACATGTTAAAGTCATGGCGTGCATGTTTGCACGCAGCAAGCACATGTGAGCATGACATGTAATGCTCACATGGTGTGACTGTGGAAAGTTTCAAAAAGTTTACATGTCATGCTCACATGTGCTTGCTGCGTGCAAACATGCACGCCATGACTTTAACATGTACATTGCTCCAGTGTATATATTACAACAAGTTTTTAAGGTTTATGAAGGACAATTTGGAGAACTCAGACATGAGGATTATTGGCCAACTTACACAGGCTCAACTTTGTGTCCAAACCCGGAATTGAAAAGAACTTCAAAGAGTCGACCCAAGTCAAACTGAATGAGAACAGAGATGGACATTACAGAACAACATGGTCGTGTAAAAAATTATTCATATTGTTACACCCCTGGTCATACCAAGAAAACATGTTCCAACATTGCTCATGCAGAAACTTTCCACAGTCACACCACATCTCATCCAATCTAACTGTAAATTTCCTTACTGGTCGGACTTCTCGCGGATGTTTCATCTCCTCCACTATAAATCTTGTGCTTGATCTGTCAAAGTTGATGACTCTATGGGTATTTACCTTTGAGTGTGCATCTTGCAATGTTTTTGAAGCGATTTTTAAGTATATATGACTAGTTGTAATCATGACATCTACCTCCTTGCCTCTTTCTGTGAAAAATTTGTTGCAACGGGTGTATGTTGTCATAACCATAGAACAAATTGGGAGGTTTCTTGTTTTCTTTAAGATAGAATTAATTGACTTCGCTAGGTTTGTTGTCATGTGTCACCACCATCGTCCGTTGTGCCATGTAAGTGTCCATTTGTCCATCGAAATCTCGTCCAACCATTATGCTGCTTCTAGATTATTATCTCTTACAATGTTGTAATAGTAAAAAATCTAGGTTCAGTCATGCCATATGTTATAAAAAAATTAAAAGTGTAATTAATATAAGTAACTAATAAAGTGTAAAAAATATTAATAAGTAAATCAAATATTGATGATATTAAAAACTTAAGAAAAATAAAAAATTACCCATATTGGCGACATCCTTCTTTAGTGCAAAATTTTTGAAACGTCTCATGAAGATTTGTGCAATATGTCTAATGCAATACACATGCATAGAATTGTTTTCTGTCCAACGACTTCTATGTCTACAGTATGCACTTCTTATGGCCTCGTGACGTTTAGAAATGACACATTATCCCTCTTGTGGTGTACGTATCTTTGTAGGTTTCTTAAAAAAAAGGAACCATGCATCACTGGTTTCACCTTCTACAATATAAAAAGCAATTGGAATTATATTGTTACGTCCGTCTTGTGCAACTACCACCAATAAGGTCTCTTTGTACTTCCCATATAAAAATGTTCCATCCACTTGAACAATAGACTTACAGTGATGAAAATCATTAATGTATGGTTTGAATGTCCAAAATACCCTTTTAAAGAAAATGTAATTCTTGTCCACCAACTCACCTTGATACGCAGGTTGTGTATTCATCTTCCAAATGAAGCCGGGAACATATAATTCCATTGCTTGCAATAAAGAAGGTAACTTATGGTATGACTCTTCCCAATTGTTGTAAATGTTTTCAACTGCAAATTATTTGACCAACCAGCCATTTCGATAATTGATGGTATAACTCATAGTTGACTTGATGTGTCCTATGATAATAGAAATGAGCGTTGAAGGATCAGTCTCAACAATATCACGAATTGTGTGGGAAATCAATCGTGATCGCAACTTATTATGATCCTTTGAAATGAGAGGTGAAAGACAAATGTGTTGCCCTTCCAGTTTCATTATTTCCCAATATTGTGCTTTGGTACGTAATATTGCTCGACATCTCCAATTACAATTTTCATGAACACATTTCACGACAAACTTAATTGTGCTTGATAACTTGACCTTATAAGTGCAATGATTTAAGATATGAAATCGGTTAATAGCGTCTTGCACTTGTTCTTTTATGATAAATCGTTGGCCAACAAATAGTGTTCCGAGTGGATAAACTATTGTTTCCCTATCTAGGACATGGCCAAACTCTAAGTCATCTGGTTGCATGTGAGTTGGGAAGTTAAGAAAATGTTGTGGTGGGTTGTATGGTATGTTTGGTTGTGATGAAGGAATATTTGAAAGTGGATGCACTTCTTCGTCTTCTTCATCATCTTCATTTTGGTTAAGGGTTTCATCTTCATCCTCACTAAAAGGATAAAAAACTTCTGTTGGAAGACCTAAAATAGCATGTTCTTCTATGAGTGATTGTTGGCTTGGATGAGATTCTAATTCATTCAAGTTTATCAAAGGACAATTTAAAAGTTGGGTGAATGATTGAGTGTCATTTTCCCAATTGAAATTATCTATTGTCATATGTGGGTTTATGACATCATGTATAGGGTAATGTGAGTGTGAAAGTGTTAGTTGTAAGGCTTGGGTAAATGATGAAGTACGAGATTCGAATGTAACATATAGTTCAAACCTGATTGAAGTACATTTGAATCATGTATGTTTAAGATTGTCTCAATGTCTTCCTCATCCTTCAACTCCACAGCTATGTAACTGTTAACCCCAGACTCAAGTCTTATTGGGTACCGAAAATGTATAGTTGTCACCCTTTCATTTGCATCTTTCTCATATTTTTTATGGACGATTTTCTTCATCATTTGTAGAGATAGACCTCTTCTTAAAGACACCAATTTGGCTAATGTTGAGTTGAAAGTGACTCCTTCAATAAGACAGTTGTTCTTGGCACCATCATAGTAAACAATGGCATATATAGAACCCATTTTTCTGAAAATAATAAAGGTAGAAATATTTTTGTGGAGTGAAACCAACAAACAACCAAAGAAGGAGAATGTAAGTGAGAATGGTAACATGTAAAATGAACAAAGTTATACCTTCTATTTATAATGGTAAGTAAGGAAACAACAATAATGTCTCCTGAGGAGCACGTAAAACGAGTGAGTGTGACTTGTCAAGCACGCTTCACCACTACCATACTTTCTCTTCTCCCAACCAAGAAAGATACCTTCTAAGGAGCACCTAAAACGAGTGAGTGTGACTTGTCAGATACACTTCACCACTACCAAACTTTCTCTTCTCCCAACCAAGAAAGATACCCCTTCTAAGAAGCACGTAAAACGAGTGAGTGTGACTTGTCAAGTACACTTCACCACTACCATACTTTCTCTTCTCTCAATCAAGAAAGATACCTTCTGAGGAGCACGTAAAACGAGTGAGTGTGACTTGTGAGGCACGCTTCACCACTACCATACTTTCTCTTCTCCCAACCAAAAAAGATATCTTCTAAGGAGCACATAAAACGAGTGAGTGTGACTTGTCAGACACACTTCACCACTACCATACTTTCTCTTCTCCCAACTAAGAAAGATGTCTTCTATGAAACATGTAGATTAAAGAAGGAATCCAATGTTAAGGCTCCCTATAAGTACAGATGATATCACTTTGTTTAATTTACATCTTACCAAACTTTTAAATATCATCTATCACATAGTTGCAATATCAGTAAGCCAAAATGTTATTATCAAAGCAAAATGAACACAGATCTAACTTTATTGGTAGGACGGTAAATTTGACATATCATCCTTATTTATTTATACTTTATTTGTATATGAACAGATGTTGTGCCTAATTCGTTAATAATTGTAGGAGGCTCAATGTCAGAACCTCATCCTCTAATTGTTCCATTGCTAGAACAAGTAGGCTTTACTCCAATAGCAAAATTAAGACATCTAAAGGTTGATCATGCTTTGGTAACAACTTTGGTAGAAAGGTGGAGACCTGAAACTCACACATTCCATGTTCCAATAGGAGAGTGCACCATAACGCTAGAGGATATTGCGCTTCAACTCGGATTAAGAATTGATGGATTACCAGTCATTGGCCCAACAATGTTAGATTGGGAAGAAATGTGTGAAACATATCTGGGCATTGTGTCAGTCAAAGGAGAGTCACTAATTGGCTCTATGATCAAGCTAAAGTGGCTTAGGGAAAATATTTTACAGCTCCCAGAAGACCCATCAGAAAAACAACTTCATGCCCATTGTAGGGCATATATATTAGGTCTAATTGAAGGTATTTTGATGTCTGACAAAACAGGCAACAAAGTTCATCTTATATATTTAACTTTATTAACTAATCTTAGATGATCCAGACGCTATAGCTAGGGGTCTGCTTGTTTAGTTGTGTTGTACAGGGAAATGTGTAGAACAACAAATGTAAGGACCAAAACAATGGGTGGTTGTGCATCACTTTTACAAACTTGGGCATGGCATCACATGCCATATATTGCTCCAATTTCTAGTATTCCACCAACATACCCATTGGTTTGTAAATGGAGTGGAGGTAGAGTGCTAAACTTTAGAAATGTACCTCACAATAATGTTGTGGGGTATAGAATTATGTTTGATCACATTCAAGCTGATCAGGTATATCTTCTTCACAAAATTACTAATTTAATTTTTATTTTATTTTATTTTTAATAACAAAAATAATTTTTTGGTGGAAGTTTTTATAGACCTCATATAAGGACTTGCAAAGATCAATCTCAGTTCGAGCATATAATGATACCCAATTGTGGACTATATGTACAACCATAATTTGTTTTTCTATCGTTGAATGACACCAATCTGATAGAGTAAAGTTACAATTCGGTTTGATGATTTGATTTAGAATTTAGAATTTATTTTAACAATTGTGAACCTCTTCTAATTAGAACGAAGGAAGATTATGTTTTAACACATATTTTTACAACTTTAATTATGATAAATAATATATATATATATTATTACTTTAAATTACGTTGAAATTTATTATAGTATATAATTTATAATTTACTATTTAGTATTTGATAAAATCTTTTAATCATTGAAATATATAATAATGTTTTGGATTGGGTTGGACTTTTGAATGAATCTTAGGCCCAATAGTTTAGGTAATAGAAAATGTAAGAATTAAGAATTAGTCTAAGTGAGATAATGAGTTTAAGTGGTGAATGGTGAAAGTGTTTAATAAAGTTTTAAAAAGAGTTATAAATAGAAAAACTAAATCTTTTCATTTTTATTATTTTAAGTTCACTATTTCTCTAAAAGTCTTTTGTCTCTATTCTCTCTAATTTCTTTTTAAGTTATCTCCCCCTTCCTTCATTCTTTTCAAGATCCGAAGGTACCAAATCAAAGATTGTGAAGAGTAGATCACATCCAACTTATTGAAATTTTGATTTGGGTAATTTTTTCATGCTCAAAACCCCTTTTTTTCCTCTATTATTTTTGTGGTTGCATGTAGGCCCCAACCCCTTGCATGTGAGTTTTTCTCCATCAATATGCCTTTATTTTACCTTAGGTTCTTAGTGGTGTGTTTAGACTATGAAACAAGTACTTTGATAGCTAGTTAGAGCATTGGGAACTTTGGCATGTGGAGTTGAGAAAGAGCAATTTTTGGGAACCAAAATAGGTAAGGGAACCTAGTATGGATTTAGGTTCTTTAGGAGTTGGGAAACTTAAAATTAGAAATTTTGCATGTGATTGTTCTTAAATTATATATGTTGGAATGAATCTGCATAATGGAGTTTATGTACTGTGTTGTGAATATGCCTTGTGGGGATTTGTGTGTTGGAAATTAAATTTGTCAATTTGGGTTGACTGTGTGATTATGGTATGATGTTTGTCTGATTTCATGTGCTTTTGTTTTGAATTTGGAAATCGCTGGTTAAATTTGTGGGAATTAATGTAAATATCTTGTTGGTGCATTTTGATTGGAGTTTTTGCTTTATTTCCTTAAGTTGGATTTGGAATTGTGTGGAAAAGTTAAATTGGTATGCTTGCTCCATCACATTTCTAGTTTTGGCATGAAGCAAGTTGTTTAGAACCCTCAATGATGCCAATAGATGAATGTAATTCAGTAAAAGATTAGTCTAACCTATTTACAAAATCCGACATAATTTTTCCTAAACCCAGGCATTATGCGCTCAGCGAAATTGGTTCTAGGGAATAGGGTGCTCTTGGATTAAAATCTGTTGAGCATCACGTTGAGCGGATCATCTGCTGAGTGGATTTTCCCTCTGTTGAGCAGATCTTTCCCAATAGTGAGACTACCCTCTGGAACCAATTCGTTGAGCGGATTGGAGGTTCACTAAGCAAACTGACTCTATTTCTGAATACTGAATTTATGGTGTTTTGGATGTATGAGATAGTGATGGTTGTGGAAATTGCTTAATGATGTCATGTTTGCATGAGGCCTTGGTACTCATATTGAGGGGAGCTTGATTTTATGATTGTGAGCATGATTTGGTAATGTAGTGTGTATGCATTTAGGGACGTGTTATAGGGTATCCAAACCTTAATGACTTTCTAAGTCACGTAGACTAAGATTATCATGTGGTGAAGGTCGATGGAGGTCTTGCTAGCTGTCTTTAGATAATTGGTGAGGTTACCTTGATTGAGATGGGTGAGGTGATGTTTTGTAGATGATTCTAGGATGAAAAAGACTCAATGGTCGATTGGTTAAGCTCGTGGTCCTAGAGAACACATTAGGTGCTAGCCTTAGATATTCGAAATTCATACAGTTTTGCAGAAGATGTCGGTCTTGATTGTAAATGTAATTAAAACGTATAAGCCTTAGGTAGGCCCTTACACACTGTATGAAATTATATGCATATTACTAAATTGTTGTGAATTTCTTATGTATTATCTTATTTTCGCCAACTTACCCTTTCGTGTGATTGTGTTTTGAACTACTGTGATCGTGCTCTTACACGGGAGTAAACAGCAGGTTTTCGGGGGAGCCATCTATGAGGTAGGGTAGAAACTAGGAGTACCCATATCTTAGATGCTTTAGAAGCTAGTAGTAGGACCCTTAGTCATTTTGATTATGAAATTATTTTGAGGACTGTAATAGACTTAATATTTTATCCTTAGTATGTGAGGAGAACCCTTACACTTTTGTTATATATGTATATATTTCTTGGTATGTTAATGAGAGGGTAAAGGAAGCTAGTGTTAGGTTGCGTTTTGAATTGTAGAGAAATATGATTTTGGGCCTATTATAGACTGATATACCGTGGACTGTGATTGAATCTGTGTGTATTAAATGGTTGAAGAATCTGCACTTGTGAACTGCTGTCATGGTTTGTGGAATTAACAAATTAGACTATGATGATTTGAGTACTGTGTCCATGTTTAGTGGTATACTTGTTTATTACAAATTGAGTTTGCTTGAATTTTGAATAATAAGAATCTGGTTTCAGGTTGTATGAAAATGTGCAGATTTAAGAGGAGTGTGAAACTTGTGATTTGACTATGCTGAAATTTCCTAATTCTTATATTGAAATGTATGCTAAAATTATTGTGAATGAGTAAGTTAGATGGATTGATTGCTTTGTATCTAATTGTGCTTATTGTGATTATTGATGTGTTTGAAATGGAAGGTGGTATAACTTTCAATTGAGTAGAACCTTGTTAAATCTATGAATCTGATTTGAGCTGACTTGGTGGTGTGGTAAATTGGAATTGGTTAATTGAAATTTTGGAGAAGAATCTACTTTGAATTAGTGACCCAATAATTTATGAAAACAGGCCTAAATTAATCTGTTGTGACTAGACTTAGGACATGGATTTTGTTTGAATCCTTGAACAAAATGTGATAATCTGATATGAAGCAAATTGACTGGTGTGGGATGAATTTTGTTTGAATTAAGCTAATTGAATTCTTGTTTCAGTTGTAAAATTTTGTAGAAGAACCATTTTGAACTACCCGACCCATCAATTTTTCTTAAAAGAAAAATGAGATAAGTTGATTTAGTATGTTTAAATGTATCAAATTTATGAATTGGGTCTAGTAAATCAAAGTGATACAGAATTTCTAAATAAAGCAATTGGAGCTTGACCTAGATTTGGGAAATAGAAAAAAAAAATATCTGAACAATCACACCTAGACAAGGGAAGCTAGTCTTAAATTAAGTTTAATAGGATTAGGGGAACATAGATTAGGAACTGAGTAGGTGACCTGTTTCTGGATTACTACCCTTAATTGAGAGTGGAATGTTGGGCGTGTTGAATGAATGTGAAATCTGTCCTGTTTGGATTGAATATTGTGATTTAGGAATCTGTTAAATTGAACTGTTATAATTTGAGTAATTGACCATGGGTTTGGTTGTTGTTCTGATTAGGTGTGCTTATATTGCAGTAATAAAGTGAATCTGAGATGTTGAGAATTACTTTAAAAGCATTGTTAATGTAACTTGATTGAAAATCTAGTGGTATCTAATGAAATTGTTATGCAGAATAATATGTTAAATGACCACTATGATAGTAGGATTTTGAATTGTTGTAATTCCTAGTTTAGTTGTCTGAGTATGTTTAAACTACAGACTAGTACAATTTGAGATGAATAATGAGTAAAAATGTATGATTGAGAATGATCAGCATGAAATGGGCAAGAGACTTGTAGTTCATATTGAGTACAAGTTTATAATGAAATGAATGATATTTATGTTGGCATAAGGCCTTGGTGCTCCTATTGAGAGGAGTTTGATTTTATGATATGAGTATGATGTTGATAATGTAGTGTGTATGGGTTTAGGAATATGTTATAGGGTATCTAGACCTTAATGACTCTCTAGGTCACATAGACTAAGATTGTCATGTGGTGAAGGTCGATGGAAGTCTTACCAATTGTCTTTATGATAGTTGGTGAGGCTACCCTATTGTTTTAGACTCGTGGTTCTGGAGTACACATAAGGTGCTAGCCCTAGATATCCGAAATTCATATAGTCTTCCAGAAGACATCAGTCTTGTTTGTGATGTGTATATTTTATTACGTGTAAAGACTTACGTAGACCCTTACACTTGGATAAGATTATATTGAATGTCTTATTTATTTTATAAATTCATGTATGTTCTTTTATATTACTAGTTTATCCTACTTTACTGTGTTGTGTATGTTAACTGTTATGATCGTATATTTTTTTCACGGGAACAGATGTCAGGTCTAGAGAGGATTCATCAATTGAGCGACAATAGATGTAGGACGATTGTAACTGGAATTGGAATATTAAGGAATGAAAAAAATTATAATCTATATCTTAAAGTCTTATTTAGTTTTCTTGATAATGTAATACAATTAGTCCCTTTTAAATTTTGAAATATTATGAAATGTATTAATATAAAATAGTATTTTGAATATGTTTCATTAAAAGTAAAAATATAACAGCAAATTATATATAAATTATTTTAAATTATTTTTTTTTAATATTAAATATTTTTAATAATTATAATATAATTTATGAACTAATTTTAATTTTATAAATAATATTTAAGTTTAATTTATATTAATTATTTTTTAAAGTAATGAAATCAATTACAACTATTTCATTTTTTTTTATTCTCTATACTATTTTTTTCTAATTTAAATAATCTTATTCTTATATTTTCTTCTTTTTTTTTCAATCGAAAGAGGAACTTAATGACATTTATAATTAACTGCAACAATTATTCTTTCTTTTTTTTTATATATATATATATATATATATATATATATATATAAAAAGTATAACTTTCTTCAATACATATCTTCATAGAATTAAATAAGTGTTAAAGAGGTATTTAATACTTTTTTTTTTCATAATGAAACTATAAATATCACAAATGTATTATATGATGTTTAAATTTTATTTTATTTTTTATCTTCAATTATATAATATTATTACGAATTAATATCCTGATAGAATTAAATAAATATCAAATAAGTACTTAATAATTTTTATTTTTTTATTGTTAATTCAATTGAATCATATCACGTATTAATATATACATTTTTATTTTATTTTTTTTATTTTTAATTATATCATAATTGTTATTTATTAATGTCCATGATATATGAATATTGGCGATTCTGTTGGCGATTCTGTTTAGTTCAACTTTTTTTCTTATATTTATTATAATCAAATATAAAAATTAAAAATATTCAGTTTAATCCGTTTTTAATTTAATATAAAATCTAAATTAAATTAAATTAATATTTGTTGTTAAGTTTGTAATTGATTATACGAATTTTATTTTTATTCTTATAATTTTTCTTAAAATTCTTTTAAAAAAGTAGAAAATATTTTATTAAATAAATAAAAAAAATTATTATTTTTATTTTTATAGTTATTATTTTATTTATAATTTCATCTCCTTTTATAAATAAATAGTATATATTTAAAAATTATAATACAAATTTATCATTATCTTTTTATAAATACAAATATATTATAAATACTAAAAAAATATATGTACTTGTCGGTTTGTTATTTTTTTAAATAATTTTTTTTGTTTTTATTTTGATTGACATAAGTAAAATATTTTTTCAAAAATTAAAATGGAAAAAAAATAAAAATTTGATTAATCAAACTCAAGTAAAAAAATTGATGAGAAAAAAGAAAAACAAAATTTGATTAAAAATCACAATAATAAATTAAGAATTTAATTTTTATATAGTGTTTGTAGAAAATGATTATGACCTAACTTATCCAAAATGGTTTAGGAGGTGAGGCCTAATTTACTCCTAAAACCGGTTTAGGAGGTGAGATCTAATTCACCCCCAAAACCAATTTAGAAGATGAGACCTAACTCATCCCCAAAATCGGTTCAGGAGATGAGGTCTAATTCACCCTTAAAATCGGTTCAAGAGGTGAGGCCTAACTCACCCCAAAACCGGTGAAACCTATCTCACCAGTTCAGGAGGGGAGACCTAACTCACCCCCAAAACTAGTTCAAGAAGTGAGGTACAACTCAATTTAGGCCTAAAAATCTTGTTAACCAGCCTCTAATACTATGTAAAAAGTGATTATAGATCTAACTCACCTTCAAAACTGATTCAGGAAATAAAGTTTACATTTTACTTACATACTATAATTTGATCTCATTTTTAGTCAATATGAAAATTTCCTAATACTGTTAATATAAAATATTTTTTTATTGTATATCAAAATTGTTCTTATATATTTTTTAAAATATAAATATTTTATACAAAAATAGAAAATAAAAAAGACGGGTAGAAAATGTAACACCCTTCTACCCCAAAACGTTTTCAATTAATAAATATAAATTGACAAAGGATAAAAGTAAAAGAATTCAAATATATTCATTTCATAAAGAAGAATTATGAAAACAAGGAAATACAATTTCAAAATAAAACTCTTACTATGAGTCATATTGCCTACTAGAACAACGACGGTAGACCGTGAATCGGTACACCCAGTAAGTTTCCAGGAAAGAGAGGTGGGTCATTAACGGACACTCTTAAATACTAAATCTTTCCTAGCTAGAACTTTCCTAGGTATGCACTCTCACACTACATGCTATTATTCCAGTAACCGTAATAACTCTTTTCAGAGGTGGAAAATCGAATAAAATATTATTAGGCATTAAAATAGCCTTTATAAGTTCTTAACAAAAAAACTTTAAATTAATTTCTTCAAGGTAAAAGAAGAATTTCTTCATGTCCCGACGTCCCCCCTAATCAGAGCACCCCAAACATTAAGATATAGAAATTTAAGCTTCATCAGTCAACTCCTCTTTGTTCTCATCACCGACATATTCACCTAAAAGAACATTTAACCCAAACAAAACACAAACCACACAAATAGAAGAGTGAGGAATATATCTCATATATGTTAGGTACATATAAGAAAATAGGTAGAACTAATCACACACATCACACACAAAACGCATCACACACATCAATACACACTCAGTCACAAACTCAATTAACTCCAATGCTTTAATGCTCTTATGCTCTTATCTCTAAATGCATGTGGTACCATCGCAACGCAAATGCAAATGAGTAGTCCAGGAGGACATGAACCGGATCTAAGGACCCTATCAATCCACTCTCATTAGAACGAGTCTAACAGGAGCCAGTCGGGATAGTATAGCCGGCCATGGTGGCCCCTCATTTCAACTCACAAATGAGGGGTTCCCTACTCTAAAATCTTCAAGGTCAAGGTAGAAGACCATAAAGACCCTCTTTCATAGATCGCATCTACCCCCAACAAAAGTATGAATGAATGAATTATGATCACACAAATGCATAACACATCACGAATGACCAAGCATAACTTGGATTTTAACGCTGCTAAGCCTCTGCTTAGACTTCACAAATGACCAAGAATAACTTGGATTTTCACGCTGCTAAGCCTTTGCTTAGACTTCACAAATGACCAAGCATAACTTGGATTTTACCCTGCTAAGCCAACGCTTAGACTTCTCAAAACACACAACTAACTCGCAAACACATCATAACGCATCATAATTATGAGGGCTTATGGTTGCCTCAACACACACAAAAACCTATCGAGGTTTAGGGGTTACCTCTCTACCCAAAATTCTCATAAGCATCTCATATGTGAGACATTCCCCACTCCCCCTCTTACCTCAAATAAGGACGTCTTGTATGCTAAGTCTCGCGATGCCTAGAGATGCTACGTTTCGCAATGTACTACGTGACACTTGGAGATGCTATGCTCCTAACTCCTCACGTCCCGCCCCTAGTCGTCTCCTCTGAGAACTTTCCCAATGTTAGAAAAATTTGTAATGAAAAAAATAGAGAGGGTCTGACGCCTATTTATACCCATAGAGTCGGGTTTTTGTTAGTAACTGATTCACAGAAAAATCCCCCACATAATATTTTCTATTTATATTATTTTCCTAAATAAAATATTTTATTTAATCAACTAATTAAATTATACAAAATATATATATATATATATTCGTCTATTATATTATTATTATTATTTTAAAAAAAAAATCAGGATATTACAGTAGAAAAATTAAAAAATATAATATTTGAAAATTAAAAAAATTATTTATCAATTAAAAGTAATAAATATTAAAAAAATAAAGAAAAATTCATTAAATAAAAAAAATTATCATGAGAGGTAACTTCTCTTTATCCATATAACTTACACATCATTTATTTTTTTTTTCCTTTTCCTGATTTCACAATCTATTGTAACTTTCAGAACTTTCTCAATAAATTCTCTCAAATCATTTAAATCTATACAATTTACTTAATTTTTTCTATCAGACCATTTATTTAGTAGAAGACTAATTACTATCCATTTAAGAAGAAATTATTTTTGGATGAATGGATTTAGAAGAAACAAAGTTAAATTTTTAATATTTTTGTTTACATAGAAATACTAACAAAAGAGAAGAAAGTAATTTTAATTATGACTAATCTACACATTTTAGAAGCTTTTTGTGCATGGCTCTTCCCATGTTGTTTTCTCGATTTAGGAGATAAAAAAAGAAAGGAAAAATAAAAAAAAACATTATTAGTTTTTTTTTTTTTTTAAAGAATTGGATAGTGAATGATATATTTCCCAAAAGACTTTATTTTTATGGATAAAAAACTTGCATAATCGATTACACATTTATGATAATCGATGTAAGATTTTTTTTAATTTAATATATTTTATTTTTATATTTTAATAATTAATTAAATTTAAATGTATAAATATAAAATATTATAAAAAAAAATTTAATAAACAGATAATTTATTTAAATAATTTTAAATAAATATTAAATTTGAAATTAAATTATTTATGAGTAAATAATTTATTTTAAAAATACCTTTCCAATAAAATATGAACTAAATATATATAATAATATATAAAGATGATTAAAAAATTTATTAAAATGTAATGCTTTAATTTTTATTTTGTTTCAATTGAGAATTGTATATTTAATTTATCAATTTTAAAATATTTATTAAATTTTATAAACATTTAATTATGTTTTAAATATTTTTTTTAAATATTTATTTATATTTATATTTACTTAAAATTATTTTAATCTTAATTAGTATCAATTAATTATATTATTTCCATCTAAATTTTCTATATTTTATACATTATATATAAAAATTAATAAAATTTTATTAAATAATTAAAAATATTTTTTTATAAATGTAACTGATATTTTTATTTTAAATAATTTAAAAAGAAAACTTTTTTTTTATTAATCTTCATTATTTTTTTTTAAATTAATTTAAAAAATAAAAATATAACGACAAATCATATGTAAATTATTTTTATTAATATTAAATATTTTTTTAATAATTATAATATAATTTATGAATTAATTTTAATTTTATAAATAATATTTAAATTTGATTTATATTAATTATTTTTTATAGTCAATCAAATCAATTACAAATATTTCATTTATTTTTTTCTTTTCTATATTTTCTGTTTTCTAATTTAAATAATTTTATTGTTGATTTTTTTTCAATAAAAAATAACTTAAAACTTTAATAACATTTATAGTTAATTACAAGTATCAAATACACTCAATATATATTTTAATAGAATTAAATAAATATTAAAAAATTACTCAATTATTTTTTTTTTTTTACTAAATGGAATGATAAATATCATAAATGTATTCTTAAATTTTTTTTTTCAATTATATCATAATTATGACAATAATAATCGTAACATATTAATGTAATCATAGAATTAAAAGATAAATATTAAATAAGTATTTATTATATTTATTTTTTCTTTAATTTTTCATTATTAATTCAATTAAATTATAATATTACATATGTATACATTTTTTATATTTTTTATTTTTAATTATATTATAATTATTAATTATTAATGGATATATATCGTGAAGATTTTTACAAAATTATTATTATTTTAAAATATTATTATGAAATTGTATCTATTTATTCTTTATTTATTAAACTAATATCATTTATTGTGTAATTCAGAAATTGATTTCTGGGTTATCGAAATTTCAATTTCAATTTCATTTATGTATAAGAACGTGTTTAATTGGAATTCGGTTGATGCAAAACCGAATTCTAAACAAGTTTTTTTTTTTTATAAAAAAAATATTAAAAATTAAAATTAAATAAAAATTTAATATTTTAATAAAATATTATATAATTAATTATTTTATTTATATATATACATATTTAAATATTAAAAATTTTTAAAATAAAAATTATTATATTAAATAATAAATCTTTTTATATTATATATATATATATATATTTATTAATATAATATTTAAAAATTAATATTAAATATTATTAAATAATTATTATTAATATTAAATAATTACAACCAAGAAAGATGTTTTTTGAGGAGCACACAAAACGGGTGAGTGTGACTTGTCAAGCACACTTCACCACTACAATGCTTTCTTTCTCTTCTCCAACAAAGAAAGATGTCTTCTGAGGAGCACACAAAACGAGTGAGTGTGACTTGTTAGGCACACTTCACCACTACCATGTTTTATCTTCTCCCAACCAAGAAAGATGTCTTCTGAGGAGCACGTAAAACAAGTAAGTGTGGATTAAAGAAGGAATCCAATGTTAAGGTTTCCTATAAATACAAATTGTGTTACTTTGTTTAATTTACATCTTTCCATTCTCACTTGCATCCAACCGTGTATTTATTTACTTGTCTAACTTTCAAATATCATCTATCACATACTTGCAATATCAGACAACCAAAATATTATTGTCAAAGTAAAATGAACACAGATCTAACTTCATTGTAGGATGGTAAGTTTAACATATCATCCTTATTTATTTGTACTTTATTTGTATATGAACACATGTTGTGCCTAATTCTTTAATAATTGCAAGAGTCTAAAAATATTATATCATCATATTGTCACTCAATGCTAGAACCTCACCCTCTAATTGTTCCATTGCTAGAACAAGTGGGTTTTGCTCTAGTAGCAAAGTTAAGACATTTAAAGGTTGATCATGCTTTGGTAACAGCTTTGGTAGAAAGGTGGAGACCTGAAACTCACACATTCCATTTTCCAATAGGAGAATGCACAATAACACTAGAGAATATTGCACTTCAACTCGGGTTAAGAGTTGATGGATTACCAGTCATTGGCCCAACAATGTTAGATTGGGAAGAAATGTGTGAAACATATCTAGGCATTGTGCCAGTAAAAGGAGAGTCACTAATTGGCTCTATGATCAAGCTAAAGTGGCTTAGGGAAAATATTTTACAGCTCCCAGAAGAACCATCAGAAGAACAACTTCGTGCCCATTGTAGGGCATATATATTAGGTTTAATTGGAGGTATTTTGATGCTTGACAAGACAGGTAACAAAGTTCATCTTATGTATTTAACTTTATTAACTAATCTTAGACGTTCTAGGCGCTATAGTTGGGGGTCTGCTTGTTTAGCTGTGTTGTACAAGGAAATGTGTAGAGCAACAGATGTAAGGACCAAAACAATGTGTGGTTTTGCATCACTTTTACAATCTTGGGCATGGCATCGCATGCCATATATTGCTCCAATTTCTAGTCTTCCACCAAAATACCCATTGGTTTGTAAGTGGAGTGGGGGTAGAGTGCTAAACTTTAGAAATGTATCTCATAATAACGTTGTGGGGTATAGAACTATGTTTGATCACATTCAAACTGATCAGGTATATCTTTTTCACAAAATTATTAATTCATTTATTATTTTTGTGTTATTTTTAATAACAAAAATAAATTTTTTTTGAAAGTTTTTATGGGCCCCATATAAGGACTTGCAAACATCAATCCCAGTCCAAGCATACAACGATGCCTAATTGTGGACTACATATCAAACTGATCAGGTATATCTTTTTCACAAAATTATTAATTCATTTATTATTTTTGTTTTATTTTTAATAACAAAAATAAATTTTTTTTGAAAGTTTTTATGGGCCCCATATAAGGACTTGCAAACATCAATCCCAGTCCAAGCATACAACGATGCCCAATTGTGGACTACATATACAGCCATAATTTGTTTTGCAATTGTTGAATAGCACCAATCTAATAGAGTGAAGTTACAATTCGGTTTGTTACGAGAAGTCCCTTCTCCACCAAATAATTTAGATGACCTACACAAGATTGACATGAGGGGAAGACATGATGAAAATTGGGTAACAAAACATGCTCATTGGATTGACATATGGAACAACAGACATGAGTTGACATTAGTGGGTCATCCAATGCAAGAACCATTATTTCACACAAGAGAATACATGCAATGGTACATTGTCAATTATATCATTTTTCTATCTATACCACAACTACTTCAAGATCCAAGACTACAACCACTTTTGAAACCAATATCACTTCCACACCACAAATAACGATCCTCAATATGTGACGCCAGAACCAAATACAATTGACAAAGAAAATTCTTTTACAGCAACTTCAGAGGATATCTTCTCAAACTTATTTGGTGTAGATTTTTCAACTCCAGCTTTGGCACATGCTTACATGAATTCTCTTTACCAATCGGATTATGCTAACCAACCAGGTAGTTCCTCAATTGCTTTCCAAAATCCGGGGGTTCATGAAGAAGAAAATCCTCTACAGATTCCTCCTGAAATTCAAGAGCAACAACCACAACGACGAAATCCAGCACGTAATAGACGTCGTCCTCATTGTGAAACTGGACATCATTATGGAGATTAAAACATTGTTGATGTCATTATCAATATGTGTATTTCTCAAACTTTATTATTTATGACTGTGTTTAACAATCTTTTTATAATATTGACTATGTTTGTATTTATTAATCTTTTTAGTATATCATTATGAATGTTTACTAATAACACATGCGATAATATTTTATATTTAAAAATATTTAATATTTAATTTTATATTAAAATTTATTATTTAATATTAATAATAATTATTTAATAATATTTAATATTAATTTTTAAAAATAATATAATAAAACTTTATTATTTAATATAATAATTTTTATTTAAGAAAATTTAAATATTTAATATAATAGTTTTCTATAAAAAAAAGAAAAAAACTTGTTTGGAATTCGGTTTCTGTAAAACGAATTCCAATTAAACACGTTCCTATAATCAATGAAATTGGAATTGAGATTTCGGTGACCCAGGGATCAATTTCTAAATTCTACAGTAAATAATATTAATTTAGTAAATAAAAAATAAATAGATACAATTACGTAATAATATTTTTAAATAATAATATTTTTATAAAAATCTCATGTATCATTTTAAGTTAGTTCAATTATTTATTCTATATTTATTATAATTAAATATAAAAATAAAATGTAATTTGATTTAATTTATTTTTAATTTAATATAAAATCTGAACTAAATTAATTTGATTTGTATTGATTATACGAATTTTATTTTTATAAATTTTTTAAAAATTATAAAATATTTTATTAAAAAAAATTATTATATATTTTATAATAAAAAATGTTTAAATATAAAGAAATTTTATTATTTTTATTTTTATAGTTATTATTTTATTTATAATTTTATATATTTTTATATCTATAAATAAATTATATAATTTTATACTTAAAAATTATAATACAAATTTACTATTATATTTTTATAAATATAAATATATTATAATTACTAAAAATAATATAGGTATTTTTTGTTTGTGTATTCATATTTCTTATTTTGTTATTTTTTTTAAATATTTTTTTATGTTTGTTTTGATTGACACAAGTAAAATATTATTTTAAAATTTAAATGGGAAAAAATAAAAATTTGATTAATCAACCTGAGTAGAGAAAGTATGAGAACGAAAAAAATTAAATACCTAAAAAAGTAGAAGAGTTATAAATAAAATATAATAATAAAATATATTTTAAATAAAAATTAAAATAACTTGAAAATACATTAATACAATCAAAATATGATGACACTAAAATGGTTAGAAAAAAAATTATTTGTATATTATTATATCACTATAGTTAATATAATAAAAAATTAATTTTTATAATATATAATTATTATTTAATTTTAAAAATATAATTTTATATTTAAATATAATAAAGTGTTTGACTTTTTATTTAAAATTTAAAATTCAAACTAAACTATTTCATTTAAATAAATATATCCAAAAATTTAAAACAAATTTTATACCCGATAAGTACCAGTTGTCCTCATACTTATTTAGAATCTTTTGAGCCAACGTCACTTTCGGGATGTTGTGCCGGCTAGATCTCGGTTAATCTAGACCCACTGATCCGTGAACTCATTTGAGCTAAAGTATCAAAATCCAAACACTTATTATAAATTTCGTCCTATTTGAGTTGAAGTATCAAAATTCAAACAATTATCATAAATTTCGCCTAAAAAATAAGTCAATTATCACTGTATTCTAGATAATAAGTTATTTTTATTATATTATAAATAGTAAATTAAAAGACTAGGTAAATCATCTCTCAATCATATTTCATTCTTTTTATACTCAATATTGAGAGATGTAATCATAATACTGGGATGTAATCATAGTACTTTTACCATTCAGTCCTTTTCAAGAGTTGACCATTCGGGATATTCAATCCTTGTAAATACAAATTTAATTTTAATCGATTTTAAATTTTCAATTATTTTTGAACATTTGTTAACAAGGTAATAATATTGTGTAATATTAAGTCCCATAATAAACTGATATCACACGATGGTGAATCATCATCTCCAATAGAAGATTGTAGAATTTTTTTTTTTTTCATAAAATATCCTATTATCTAATTATTTTGAATTTCACGATCCACTGTCCTAATATTGCATAATATAACACACAAATCCTATTCAAATAACTACTCTAGATTCTACAAATACATTTAAGTTTAATAATAATAATCAAAATCAATTTACTCTTACTTTGTAACACAAAGTATTCTAAATCTTTATTTCTGCAACATTTTCAATCTTATTACAACACATACTTATATTACAAACACTCAAATCCAATGCACAATAGTAAACCAAGTAAGGATGAAAGTAGATATACATAGCCTTACTCCACATGCAGTGATACTTACTATGACAATATTTGAAAAGGGAAAACACTTATGATGGATTTTATAGTTTATGCAAAACAATGTGTGCCCCGTGTTTTGGCAGCAAACTAATCACAGCTGTTGGAGCATGTTTATAATTAGGAGAAAGCTGAAATGAGAAATTCTGCAGAAGCAATGACAACACTATCTTAGCTTCCAATAAGGCAAAGTTTTGGCCAATGCACATTCTGGGACCCCATCCAAATGGGAAATACGCAAATTCGCCTTTTGTTGCCTTAGCAATTCCTTCAGAGAACCTTTCAGGTTTGAACTCCTTTACATCATCACCCCACATATCAGCATCCTGGTGAATCAAAAATATTGGCAAACTAACATTTACTCCTGCAGGTAATGACAGGTTTCCAAGTTTCATGTCCTTCTGAAGAGTGCGATTGAAGTAAACTGCAGGATTGTATAACCTCAAAACCTCGTACAAAATCATGGTCATCTATGGAAGAAACATTTTGGCACATGTTAGGATGAAATATATTTTAAATAAATAATGATAATAATAAAATGAAAGCATGTGATACATACAGTTTTAAGATCACTTAACCCCTGAAACTTTGGATCTTGTTTTCCAAAAACATGAAGAACTTCCTCCCTTGCTCGTTCTTGCCATTCAGGAAACCTACTCAACAAGATCATTGTCCAAACCAGCAAAGATGAAGTGGTCTCTTGCCCTGCCAAGTAGAATAGCTTGCATTCTGCAATTACTTCTTGGTTGGTCATTCCAGCACTCTTACTGTTTCCATGTCCCTGGATTTCCATTTGATTTGATTCCAAAAGTATGCTTAATAAATCTTTATTGCAGGTTTCACCATTCTTCATGGCTTTCTGTCGTTTTTCTATGATAGCCTCAATAGATTGATGAATGTCTCTATCAATTGCTCTCATCTTCTTTTTGGTAGATGTTGGTAGATGCCTAGAAACATATATATGTTAATTATGAATGAATTAGCCTAAAGATAATGATTAGAATATATTAGGTGGGTTTAAATTTACTTTTATACGAAACTTCACTTCTAATAGCATGCTCTCTAGTATAAAATTTTATATTGTTTATTGATAAACCAATGACAGACAGAAGCTTTCATTGTAACTTTGAGTTGATGTTCACACCAAAGTGTAAACATAGAAAACAGCTTTGTACATTTTGTTACATTAGAGAATAATTGCTTCCTCTACAAACATCATGATGATTGTGACTCTGATAAAGTAGAAAATGCTTAATTAATTGTCTTAAACCAAACTAAATCACAGTATGGTTCTTACCGCAATATTGGTATGGCGTTGGCCTTTGCTGTAAATAAAACATAACCCTGCATTTTCAGAAGGCGAAATATTTTTTCTCCTTCTGCATAGCTGCTTCCAAATGCTGTTCTAGAAATCACTTCACATGTCAAATTCTGAAGGAAAGGCAAAACGTCAAGCTCACATTTTCCATCTGATGACAACATTCCCTTCCACGTGCTGATCATATCATAGCAACTTTGAGAAAATGCTGGCATCATATTCTGTAAATTAAATATCAAGTAGAATAAATTATGAAGGAAAAAAAAAAAAGAATTTGATTAGAAACCACAAGAATAAATTAAGAATTTAATTTTTATATAGTGTTGGTAAAAGATGATTATGATCAAACTCATCCCCAAAACGGTTCAGGAGGTGAGTTCTAACTCATTCTCAAAACGGTTCAAGAGGTGAGGCCTAACTCACCTGTAAAATCGATTCAGAAAGTGAGACCTAATTCATCCCCAAAATCGGTTTAGAAAATGAGGTCTAACTCACTGTTGGAAAATCTACATTGACTAAAAATGAGACCAAATTATAGTATATAAGTGAGGTATAAACCTCACCTTCTGAATCGATTTTGGAGGTGAATTATGCCCATAATCGCTTTCTACACTCATCGGCAAAATCAGTTTAGGAGATGAGGCTTAACTCACCCAAAATCGATTTAGGAGATGAGGCCTAACTTACTCTTAAAATCGATTCAGGAAGTGAAGATTAACTCATCTGGACTAATAATCTTGTTAACCAGTATCTAATACCATATAAAAACTTCATTTTTAATTAATATGTAATTTTTTCAAAATATTAATATAAAATATTTTATAGAACATAACTTGGAAGACAAAAATTAATAAATTTTTCATACATGTCAGTATGTGATTGCATAACAATAAAGGAATATTTTGCACTGTTTCATGCACTATATTATTTGCTCAGAAATTAAAATAATAAGCTTACTTTCAACTTTTCTAAGTGGAATGCTGGGTTCATAATCCTTCTATGCTTAGCCCACTTCTCACCCTCGTAACTTATGAGACCATTCATCAAGAATTTAGCAACGTCACTTAACTCTGGCTTGTGGAAGTCATGAATGTTGTTAAATACTTCTTTGATTTGATTTGGGTCGGAAACGATGACCTTTGGTGTTCTTCCTTCCCATAAAAATGAATTCTTGCCTGCACTTTTACATATCAGCAACTTCTAGAAAACACTTTAACCCCTTTAGAAGAAGTTAAGTTATATTTGGATAAATATTTAGCATTTTGGAAAATTCTAATGCAAAAATGAAAGAAAATATTGTTACTTTGAGTCTGTTTTAATCCAAATGTACATTTACCAATTCTTATCAATTCAATAATTTATGAAAGAAAAGAACTTTCCTGCATATGCAATTATAGGTAACAAATAATAACGGATTTTTTTAGTATATCCCTGCATTCACAGCCTGACATTGTTAAAAAAATGGTAGATAATATTTGGATTAAAAATATTTAAAACTGAACCGACAAAAAAGTAACTAAAAGTTAATAAAAAATATTAAAATTAATAAAAAAATTAAAATTAAATTTATTTTAAATTTTTTGAATATATTTTTTTAATTGCATAATTTGATTTGAATTTTAAATTTTAATAAAAAATTAAATTAAACTAAATTAAATATAAAAAAATTATATTTTTAAAATTAAATAATAACTTATAAATTAAATATATATATATTATAAAATTATTTTTTATTATATTATTTATAATGATTAATGAAAAATAAATTTTAATAATAACTCACTTTTTTATAAAGTCAATTCCTAATATAAAATTAATATTTATTTTATATATTATAGTTTACTCACGTTCATAACATCTTCAATATTTATTCTTTAAAATAATAAAAAGCATGTTAAGGCATATTCTAGAAAACCTAACCCTAATTGGTCAAACGTTGACATTAATGATCTCTAAAGAAAAAGAGAAGATAAAAACAAAGTTTTTACCATATTTCGCGATAACACTGTAAATGGAGGTCGATATTTGAGGCGCGACATCATCGGAGATAGCAAAAGATTGAGGATTGGAGTTGTTTTGTGGAGAGTGGTTCTGGTTAGAGGGAGGTGAAAGGGAGTATGGGTCACCACGAAGACCTTGTGCTCTGAGAAGTTTCTCAATCCTTCTAGGCCTAAGCCACATAAAGTTTAGCATCTTCAGTGCCCATATCGGAATAACAGCAACGATCACCGTCACCACCACCCATAATATTGCCGCTGACGGTGAAGAAGATAATAGCTCCATCTTTTCCGGTCACGGAAATCTACTTTCCTTGACACACCTGTCTTAGTGGAGGACACGCTATGTTATGATTGTTATATAATGATTCAAGTTTATGTTAAATTACATTTTCAGCCCTTTATCTTCATGTTTGTTAGATTTAATTTGGTCATTTACCAAATAAACTTCTATTTTTAAAACAGTTTCGTATCATAATTAATATATATAAGACAAATTAGCATCTACTTGAAGGTGACAAACTTTATTTAAAACTAGAATACTTTTTAAAATTAAATAATATTCTTAAAAATCAAATTTTAAAATATAAAAGTTTGAAGCAATATAAATAAAAAATTAAGTAATTTAATTATTGTCTTTTAATAATATATAAAATTATATTATCGTGTGTTTGGATGGATTAATTTAATAAGGTAATTTTTAAAAAAAAAAAAAAACTGAAATATTTATTTTCAGAATGCATCTTTAATCTTGAGCTGAGAATTTTTTTTTGTGTTCATTCAGGTTTGTCTCTAGGTTTTTGATTTATAATTTATAATTTGTCTTAACTATTTTGAAACACTTCTAATTAAAAACAAAACAAGCAAGATTATGTTTTAATACATACTTTTACGACTTAAATGATATATATATATATATATATATATATATAATATTACTTTAAATTACGTTGAAATTTATTATAGTATATAATTTATAATTTACTATTTAGTATTTCATAAAATCTTTTATTTATTGAAATATATAATAATGTTTTGGGTTGATTAGATTTTGATTAAATTTTAGATCCAAATAATTTAGGGAATAGAGAGAGTATTTAAATTATTTTTTTTAATTATTTTTATTTTTTCATTTTTAGAATATTTATTTTCTCTTTTTTTCTAAATGTTTTTCAAATCTTTCTTAATCTTTTTAACTTTTTTTTTTAATTTTTTTTCATTCTTCATCCGTTTTGAAATTTAAAGATTTACCGGAAGTAAAATCACAGGAAGGCGAATGTATTGCACCAATCTTAATTCTTTATTTAGATAAGTTTTCCAATCTCAGATTATTAGAGTTTTTTATTATGAGTTAATTTAGGGATTTAAGAAAATTAGGGAGATTTTGACCAATTTTTGTCATCATAAAAAAAAGAGAAAGATGATTAAAACCTAAATATTATATTGAACAACTTTTATATTAAAATTCAAACAATCTATTAGACAATACTCATGTTAAAATTCGAAAAATTTATTGGAGAACCTTCACATAATTCACATAATGTGTTTTGAGAATAATATATAAAAGCTATATAGAATACTAATTTCTATATATTTAGGAACAACAAACCATATAATGACTAATTGACTTAATAAAAAAATTAAGTATTAAATTTGTTTACATAATTTTTTTTCATAAACTATATTCTTAAATATTTTTATGTGCTTTATACTCAGGTTTTCTTATAAAAAATCCAACATTTAATATGTTATTTGGAAAAATCTGTAATAAAATTATATTAAATATTATATATAGATTTAAATAAGAAATTATAGAATTAAATTAGATTTATGATAATTTTTTCTTATAAAAAATCCAACATTCAATGTCCTCTTATTTAAATGAATTTGTAATGAATTTATATTAAATATTATATGCAGATTTTAATTAGAAGCTACAAATTAAATGGATTTTGAAATATGGCATAAAATTATAACCAAATCTCTCAATATATTATCTTGTAATATGATATAAAGTTATATAAAAAATTTATATGTGGATTAAATTAAAATTAAATTTTTCTAAATCAAAATAATAATATATCAATTTTCAAATAAAATGAAATATTTTATTTGCTATCAAGAATATATGTTTTATATTTATATTATATTTCCTTTTAATAGGTATCATCAAATCAAGCTTTTATAAAGAAGAATTATTGAGAGAAAAATCAAAACATATCATAATAATATGACCTATCAAGATACTAGAAGATTATCATTAAAATATATGAAGAATATTAAAGCTAAATATTTTTCTCCAATAGTCAAATTTCTTAAAGCTTATAAAAGTAGATGATGACAAAGGTAGAAGACAATAATTACGACAATTATAATATACAAGTCATATTTATTAAAAAGTTTAGTAGTAGAGAGAAAATTATTATTACATTTTTTCCCTAATGAAGTTAGAATCTCAATTAAGAACATCTTATTATATACATTTTCTATGAGAGTTTTATTATAACCTTTCCTTAAATATTATTTTCTTTGAAGAATATCAAAACTAAGATTTTTCTCCAATGGTCATATTTTTTAAAGCCTATAAAAGTAGATGACAACAAAGGTAGAAGACACAATAACTATGAAAATTACAATACAAAAATCATATATGTTAGAAAGTTTAGTAAAGAGAAAAGATTGTTATATTCTTCCCCTAGTGAAGTTAGAGTCTCAATTAAAAGCATTTTATTATATACCTTTTCTATGAGAATTTTTTTATAGTCTTTCCTTAAATACTCTTTTCTTTGTAATCATGAGTGCTAGTTAAGAATACTCATAATTATTAGTCTCAAGGGGAGATTATGATGAGATAGTCAAGAGTGACATGATGTACTTGTTGTAACCATTATTGGTAGTGAAAATAATTGGTTGTGTATAGTGACGAGTTTCTTAGAAGAGAATTATACGTAGTCCAATAGTTTGGGATGAACTAATACAACTTGAGTTTCTCTTTGCTTTTCTACCTTATTCTATTTACATTGTCTCTCATGCTTTAAAGTACTTAGTATCCCCCCACAATTAAAGTTCCTTAGAATCCATTCAATCTCCCCTTCCTAGAGTCAACCTGCTTCTTCACTTCACATATTTTTGTTTTAATGTTAATAAATAAGAATAATTTGAAGAAAATAAAAATTAATAAAAACTATTTTTTAAATAATTATCTTATAATTAAGAGTAATGCTAAACAAAATTCTATTAATATAATCATTTATATAAATACTAGATCATCTAACTAGTTAGACTTAATAAGGAAATCAAATATTAAATTCATTCACATATTTTTTTATGAATTTATTTTTAAATATCTTTATTTATTTGATTTATAATAATTTTTTCTTATAAAAATTCTAACATCTAATGTAATAAAAAGAAGAGGAACACTTGAGAAAAAAAAAAGTAAAGAAACTTTCTCAACTTCTATATCATCCAAGGTGGTAAAGAGTGACAAGTAGTTTCCTATTTATATGATCTCAAGTTCCACAACATGTTAATGTAAAAAGTAAAGAAACTTTCTCAACTTCTATATCATCCAAGGTGGTAAAGAGTGACAAGTAGTTTCCTATTTATATGATCTCAAGTTCCACAACATGTTAATGTAAATGAAACACAAATGAAACTCAAATGCTAGTAAGAGTGTCAGAGTCAAGAAAATAAAGGACATGTTTGGGAATGTCATAATGCTTAAGCATTAAGACACATGTCTCATGCTTGTATCACATGTCCCTTAGTCACAAGCTCAATGCTCCTCTCATACGTCTCTTGCCCCTTGCATCACACGTCCAAAGCTCCTCCCAAGGCTCATCTGAGAATGATGTTGGGCTTGATGCCAAATTTAGCCCATTCTACTAATAAATCCAAAGCTAGTCGAAATGCTTCATTAGTAATAAAATTATATAAAAAATTATATATGGATTTAAACTAGAATAATTCACTCTATGGTGAATAAATTTAACGCTCAAAGGTGGAAAACCATGAGGAAGCAAGAGCAAGAAACACTATAATTGGTCACCCTCTCTAAATTGTGTCCTTCATCATGATCTTTAAGATTATCAAAATAGGTCAGGCCCAATGGCCTAACCCAAAAAAACTCAAAAAATGGGACAGGCTAGGCCTAAATCTTTGTGGCCTAAATTGAACCAAGTCATTTATGGTCCTATCGTTTAGCCATGGCCTAAATGGGCTCATCTGTTTTGGAAAATTGTTAAACTTGTGGGAATGTGGAAATGGTTGAGATAGCGTGAAGCTGGTCGATGTGGGATCTAATAGTTTCGATGACTTTGTCTCGTTAATTAGATGTTTATGCAACACAGTTAAGTTGTCATGATGTAGAGAAGTTAAGGGAGGCCATGGAAATCACGATTGTGAGGAATGGCTGGATTTAGTTGAAGGTATTAGGTCATGACAAATGGTTTAATTGGCCAAAGCAAAAGGCTTGGATTTAATAACATGTCTTTGATACTCATGTATTTATATGATTTTTTTTAACTTGCATACGAGTAAAGCCTAGGGATTGGTTAACTTAGTTAAATATTGGCAATGAATTTAAGTATAAAGGTCTAAAATTTTAATTATTTCTTGGAAATGATGCTATGTTAGCAATATCATATGATTAAATCCATAGATTTTATGAAAACATGAAAAGCACAGGAGATAAATTAGTATAAAAGTAATATCTTATCATAAAGATAAGAGTTTATTATGAAACACATACTACTTACTAAACTTTGGGAGCTTGTGAATGACGTTCTTTCAGTTTTGTTGATAACTCATAAGTAAGATTTTAGGTGTTTCTTTTTTTCTTTATTTTTAGGACAAGTTTTAGCATTAACATTGATCTACCTAAGCTTTTACATGCCATTGTTTGTTAAAGTATGGTGAATTGTCACATATGATAGCTTAGAAATTACCTAATGTTTTTGTGATGTCTCATCTATTACCATCACATTTATAGATCAAAATCCTTATTAAGTTTTTTTTCTTTCCTTATTTCTTATAATTAAGTATATATTTGTATTTTTTTTTAATAAATAAGCATAATTGTAAATACATTTTATTTATTATATTTTTATTATATTTATATTTATATTATGTACTTTTACTTATTTGATTTATATATTTTTTTAATTGTCTAATTTAATTAAATATTTTATATTGGATTCTACATTTTTAAAGCTTCAATTTATGTACTTGAATCATCATATTTAGAATTTAAAATAAATTTTAATAAAATAGAGAAATTACGTTAGAATGTAATATAGTATTTTTCTGATTGACTTTTATAATTTTTGTTTTAATATCTATTGAACAATGAATCAAGCCCATTCATTTTCATTAGATAGGACCTCTATATAAGAACGTAGAGAGAACATATACTTAAATTCATTTTTCAGTTTTTATAATAGTTTTATGGAATATTTCTTTCCTTTTCAAGAAGTTCTTTTTCTCTCTCACCACAAGAAATTTAGTATTTTGCTAGGAAATTTAATAAAAAAAATTATCTTTAGCTAATCCTTCACTAATTTGCTAGAAAATAATAAGAAAAATTATCTCTAGCTAATCCTTCACTAATTTGCTAGAAAATAATAAGAAAAATTATCTCTAGCTAATCCTTCACTAATTTGCTAGAAAATAGTAAAAAAAATTATCTCTAGCTAATCTTTCACTAATTTGCTAGAAAATAGTAAGAAAAATTATCTCTAGCTAATCTTTTACTAATTTGCTAGAAAATAGTAAGAAAAATTATCTTTAGCTAATCCTTCACCAATTTACTAAAAAATAGTAAGAAAAATTATCTCTAGCTAAAGCCTTCACAAATTTACTAGAAAATAACAAAGAAAATTATGTCTAGCTAATCCTTCACCAATTTACTAGAAAATAACAAGAAAAATTATCTCTAATTAATCTTTTACCAATTTATTAGAAAATAACAACAAAATAATATTTATAACAAATTTAAATCTAAACAACTATAATTTCATAATAAAATATATTTTAAAACAAAACAATTAAATTAATAAAATAAAAATATTAAATATTAATATATATATATATATAATATTTTATTATTTTTATATTATATTGTAAATTTTATTTAAATATATAT
>BDMB01000036.1:0-34951 GCA_016859785.1 Macrotyloma uniflorum
CGGATCCACCTGAGATAGGTTCATAAGTGTGGAACCAATCTCGGTTTGAAGTCATGTGCCAAGTTGCACCTGAATCCACCATCCATTTGTCATGAAACTGTTTTTCACCTTCAGAACTAATCACTGCCTCACTCACCAGAATATCTCCTTCATCTTCTTCCGGGGTACTTGCAACACAACCCTGTGAGGTTGATGCTCCAGATTTCTTTCCTCCATTCTTCCTCTGCCAACATTCTTTCTTTGTATGCTCTTTCTTACCACAATAAAAGCATTTTAAGCTCTTCATACTTCGAGACTTCGAAGTATCACGATTTTGACTCCCACTGAATTCACGTTCCGTCGATCTTCCACTCCCCATTGCCAAGGCCTCCGCTTGTCTGGAACTTTCTACCTTATTCATTCGTCTGGACTCTTCTTCAAGAATAGCTCCGGCAACATCCTCAAAGTGTAGACGTCCACCAATATTATTATTTGTAATATTGATGATGAGTTGATCGTACGAATCAGGTAAACTCTGAAGTAGAAGCTCTGCTCGCTCATTTTCAACGATGTTGAAATCTACTGCTGATAACTGGGCAAACAAAGTATTCAGAACATTGATGTGGTCCGTTACTGATGTGGACTCACTCATCCGAAGAGTATAGAGTTTTCTCTTCAAGAATATCCTTGTGTGAAGTGACTTCACCTCATATAGTTTGATGAGAGACTCCCAAATCTCCTTCGCAGTATCCTTTTCCGCAACATTGGATAAAACCGTATCTGCCATTGTTAAGTGCAAATTTGCTATAGCACTATCATTAATTACTTTCCACCGTGCATCCGAGATTCCTACTGGTCTCTCCTTAATTGCTTCTATACAATTGTCCTTCCTCAAAAACCAACTAACCTGGCAATGGAACACAACGAACCTAACTGAACAACACAATGAACCTGACTGACCTGCGAACCTGGCCAACACAATGAACTAGCCAACTTGTGAACCTGCCAACCTAGCACAACTGACCTCCAACCTCACTCTCCTACCAACTTGGGAACGAATCAGCCAACATGCGAAACCTGGCTCTGATACCACTGTTGGGTATCAGAGTATAGCATAAGCACACGCAACTAAAATAAAGATGAGAAAACCAACGATGATGACAATAATGTTATTTCACTGATGGAAAGAAATTACAAACTAACCCTCTCTCTAAGTTCAAGGAAGAAACAATAACACCCTCTCTTGAAACAAAGGAAAGAACACCCTCTCTCTAAATTCAAGGAGGAAACAACGACACCCTCTCTTGAAACAAAAGAGAGAACAATTAAACTACTGAGAGAACCTTAAAGGAGGAACTACTTTTCCTCTCTTACTTTATCTCTCTAGCACAACAATAGTAGAAAAGAAACGAAGTGACTGGGGTAAGTTTCAAGGGAAAATACTGTGTTCCTTATATAGTAATAAAAGCAAACACCCAAGTAATATTCTCCCGATGTGGGACTTCACTTCTCACAGAAACAAAATGAGTTTCAAGGTTTCACCGAAACCAACAGAAAGAAAATGCCATCCAAAGCAAAGCACTGAAGTTCACTTCTAAGTTTGCAGAAATTCGTGAACAATACAGTAACTTTATTCAGCATGAATGAATTCAGTACCACTAAAAGTTCCTTGGTTCTTCTACTCATATTCACCTGATTAAAATGAATGCAGGGATAAGCAATACCTTATTCAAAAGCTTCATAGTTCAAACTGATTTTATAATGTTCATAATTATTGTAAGACATTGGCAACAAGAACAAATAGTAGAAGGAATCGAGCAATTGAGAATACAAAAACTGAAGAAGTTGAGGCAATTACATTGAACATATAGCTAATAATATGACCTTGACCAAACAATTGAAGTATAAATATCAGATTTTTAAAAAGAAACTAAAATATTAATCTATAATAACTTCTTTTGTAATTTTTGATAATGTCCAAAGTTCGATAGTTTTTAAAAAATTATTGTTATGTTAATATTATATCTATGTATAAAAAAAAATTACGTGTATTGCATAATAATCAAAATTTATATTTATATTATTAAAAAATTAATAATCAATAAACATGATATATAGAATTTTTTTCACAAGAGTAATTAAGTAGTATTTCATTAAGTTTTTAAACATTAAAAAGTTATGGTATTTAATCAATATTATTAATATTTTTTATGATAATAATAAAATTTGATAATATTTATAAAAAATAATATAATATCTAATTCAAAATATCTTTTAAAAAATGAAATATATATCTTATTCATATAATATTATTAAGATTATTTTTATTTATATCTTATTTATATTAATATTTTTATTTATATAATACGCATAATAAATCGATGTTTAAATGCAGAATAAATTTGATGTTTGGAAAAAATAATTCATTGTTAATTTTTAATTATCTCTTAAAATAGTGATGGATTATTTCTAGAAAAAATAAAGCAATATAAAATCTAAATATTTTTTTTAATTATAAATGACTGCCTAAAGAATAATTTAATATTTAGAATTGTTCATAAACAGAACTAATCCAATAAAAAAATAATAAACTAATAGAATATAAAAAATTGCAAAAATATGTTTGTAAAATTATCACATAATTTAAATTTATTTATGGAAAATATGTTTAATTAAATATTATTTTTCAGAACCAATTTAATATATATATATATATAAATATTCTAGAAAAAAAATATAAATTTAATTATGATATTATGTAAATTTATTTTTAATAGTTTGTATTTGAAAAAATTGTACTAGTATCTTACATAAATATCCAATGAAAGTGCATTATCCAAAATAAAATAATTTTATTTTTCCTTGGGGTTTAAAAATACTATTATTTTTCGATATTCGAATAATAATAAATATTTACCAGACTTATCAATGAAAAAGAATAAGATTATATGATTTACAACGGTAAAATATTTATAAAAAAGTCATCTATATATATAATCTTTCTATTTCATTTTTTTTCAGGGTTTTGATTTTGAAGTTTGCAGGTATTTCCCAAGAATTCACTGTTGCTTTGGGACGTGGAAATCATCGTAAAAATACGAGGTATTATTTAAAATTTAATATTAAGTGGTTCTTAGATTTAAATAGTTCGATTATGATTTTTGTAATTCTTGAAACTGGACACTACTAAGTATATTTTTTAATAAGAAATTCTAGTTTTCAGTGTTATTCATTTTTTATAAGATGAATAAATACATCGCGTTTCCACATTCAAATCAATAATAAATTGGATTATATTTAATGTATATTTAATCAGAATTTAAATTATCTTATATTTATTATTTCTATTTATATTTTTTTCATTAAATTTTTCTGGTAGAGTATTTTATGGGTAAATGATTATGATTAACTGCTAATTCTTTAAACTATATTTAAATATGATTTATGAGTATAATTATGATTAAATATTAAGATATATTCAATTTGCCTCAAGATACATTTTTAATCATTAAAATTTTGTTAAGATTTGTTGTTCTGATTTCAGTGTTTGCAACTGTTTTTGTGTCGTGAAGATATAAGAACTCACATGGAAATCATCATAAACATGGGAGGGAAAAACATTTCTAAATCCTCTTCAACAGACTAAATAAAATATAATTTTATTAAATTTGAGATATTAAAATAATTTTTGTTAATTTAAGAAATAAAATTTGAAAAAGTGAAAAAATAATTAAAAATAAAGGAAAGATAGTATTCGTAAATAGTTGGAAATAAGCTAAAAGTGGAAAAACGCAATTAGGTTTTGAATTTATTTAAAATCACATATAGCACCGTTCTTTAAGGCAAGAAGAAGGGTGATAGTGGCTTTTTTACTTTCCATTCCAATTCCGATTCCATCACTAACCCTAACCGAACCCTAAACCAAAAATTCAGAGGCTTTTCTCTTCTCTCTTCTCTCTTCTATCTTCTATCTTCTCTCTCCTCTCTGTCGATGTTCCGCGCTGGTGCTGCTAAGGCTCAATTCGAGAGGAGGGTTCCTTTGTTAAATGCTCTCTCTCTTCTCTCTCTTCTCTCCCTTTTTCCCTTTCATGTCTTCAATCACCGCCTCTGCCTTTGCCTCTGCCTCTGCTCCTTCAGGGTCTCCAAAAACCCTACTTTTTGATTTTCATCCCAACCCTTTTCCTCTTTCCTATACTGGCCATTTAATATTCAATTTCCGACTTTTGGCTTTCCAACTTCCATCTCCTCACCAACACGAGTGATTCTAAGGTGCGATTTTCCCATACTGATTCTCAATTTCGTTTTTCGTTTTTCTATTTCTCGTTTCTCGTTTCTGCAGTATTTTTTTTTTATTCTTCACTGTTCCTGCAATTCGAGCTGTCTTTGATCTCCATTGTCAGTTGCTTGTGTGAATTGAGGTTTATAGTGGTCCTCATGAATGTACAATAATTGATTGGTTTTTTCTATTACGAATCTTTTGTAGTAGGATGTCGTGTTTTCTTTGTCCTTTTTATCTGCTTCTGTTTGGAGATTGCTACTTATTTATTCACTTTGTTTAATTCGGTTATTCAATTTTTTTTTAATAATTTATTATTTGTTGAAATTTTAATGTATTTTTTCTTTTCGGATTTGTGCGCCATTGCTTCACAGATGTTACTATTTGGGTCATTTACTGAAGATGAAACCCGATCACTGCTATCAAAGCAGTCTTGTGGGAAAAATGAAAAGTCCGTGGAGAAGAATCAGCTGCAGTTTGGTTCCCTGAATTCTGTTACTGTTGAGTCAAACAACCTGCAAAAATCATCAAGAGCATCAGTTAGTGCTCCACCCTCTGATTCTCAGAAATGTAATGGAGTGAAAAGTGTGAGTGATAATTCACCTGAAGTGTCGGGAACAATTAAAGAGAATGGCAGCATTACCAATTTCTCCCGTAGTCCCACCAGTCCCAGTAGTGTGAATGAAATTGAAGAAAAAAATGCAAATTCTTTTACATTACTTAATGAAGATGGTCCCTCAAACAAGTTTACTAATTTGAGCCTAGATGCTTCTGAGACTGAAAGCTTGAAGAATGTACATAAAGCAGGCAGTGGGAATGATTCTTCATTAAAGTTCTCTGATCGAGAGCCCCCAAAGGCACCTAATGGGCATGCTGTTTTACCTGTTAAAGAAATACTGCCTAGAGGCCTTATCAACTCTGGGAATCTATGTTTTCTTAATGCAACCATGCAGGCCCTACTGTCATGCTCGCCTTTTGTTCATCTTTTGCAGCAATTACGAACTCGCAACCTCCCTAAGGTTAGTTTGTCTGCTGCTGCATGTCAACTAATGCTGCCATCTACAGATTTTTGCTTAACTTATAGACGGCATAATAACATTAAAGGAATAAAGATCTAAAAGCTGTATTATACATCTTAGTTTACCTTATACTAGAAAAGTATTGAACTGATATTATTGCATGTTTATTATTCTGTATTATATCAGGTTGGATATCCTACATTAACGGCATTTGCTGAGTTCATAACGCAATTTGATATGCCAAGGACAACTAACATAAAGAAGCAAGATACGGATACTTTCGAGTCTGGGAGGCCATTTTGCCCTGTTATGTTTGAAGGCGTTTTAAAAAATTTTACTCCAGATGTGCCAAATAGCATTTCAGGAAGACCAAGGTTGGTGATAATTTATTCGTTTTTTTGTTTTTATGTTACTTTCCTTATCACCCCACTCTTAAACAAAAAATAAAAAATCTGAATAACGTTCTTCTCTAACCAGATCTTTAGTTGTACCACTGAATTTTTCACTAAGAACTACACTTGTACTTGGCCATATCTTAAATCCCTGCTAGTTGGTTTATTTTGTATGGATGTGTTCCTGACCATTTTAACCTTTAATCACATGTTAAAACCATAATGTCAGTGTCAGAAAATAATTGATGAATGGTCATGTTTATAATCTCTGCCAGGCCCGTTTAGGGGACTTGTTTAATATTATTGTACATGGACGTGTGTAGAAAAAAATCTTCATTTGCTTTCTTTCTCCATCCTCTACTTGTACTCTTCCAATGTGCTTTCACACGTGTTCCTATCATTTAAACAATTTTAACTGTGAACTAATGATGCCTCAGATTTTGTAACTCCATCCAGAAAGTTATTTGGTAATTTGAAAGTGTGCAATGCCTAGGTGTCATGATGTTATTGGTAATATAAACTTGCAGTTTCGTAATATAATTAGTACCAACATGTCACTTTCAGGCAGGAAGATGCTCAAGAATTTCTGAGCTTTGTAATGGATCAAATGCATGATGAATTACTGAAGCTTGAAGGACAGTCTTCAAGTCTTGACGTTAGCAAATCTTCTCTTGTTTCTTCTGTGGAAGATGATGAATGGGAAACAGTTGGGCCGAAGAATAAGTCTGCTGTAACAAGGACTCAAAGCCTTGCCCCATCAGAATTAAGTGGTATTTTTGGAGGACAACTTAGAAGTTTGGTGAGAGCTAAAGGTACAAAACTTAACTATATTATGTATTAGTGAAGGAATTTGCTTTTGTTAACTTTAAGTCCATTAAGATTTTGTAGAATTTCATCTGGTTAGTTGTTGCTTCGCGCTGAATAATTGTAATTCTGGACTTTTACTTTTTTGTCTTACCATAATTCACCTTCCCCGTCATTGTTGATATTAAAACTTGAAAGAAGAAACGAACATGTAAATAAGTATCCAAAAAACATTATGGCCATTGTCATGATTTATTTTTTGTCTTTTAGGAAATAGAAATTCGGCCACTGTTCAACCATATCTCTTACTCCATCTTGACATCTATCCTGACACTGTACACACAATTGAAGATGCTCTTCGCTTGTTTTCTGCATCAGAAGCTCTTGAAGGGTACCGAACATCACTCACGGCAAAGGTATGTAACTCTTCTATTTATATTTTTAGCATATTATATTTTAACACCATCACATTTGATATACAATGTTCTTACAAAAAATGTTTTTATATATGTGGACTATGGTACTTCAATACTCCTAAATCGTTGCCATTATGTCTTCCGTACTTCTGGTACCTATGGGGTACATTGCTACTCATCCAATACTCGCTCATCACTCAAGTATAAATCAGTCCATTCTTAACAAGTTTTGATGCTGTGTTGTTTGGTTTGTTACTAAATGAAACAAATTATTGCTTCACTTGTGCACTTAAGTGTTTTAGGTACTTGAGTTATCGTGAACTTTATATGTATACGATGATTTGAATGGAGGATACATAACTTTATAAATTCTTTTGTACCCTAGTATGTGTGGAGTTAAATGTTCTTTGAGTTTGAGTCCTGGGGGTTCTTTCTTTTATTGACTTTCTCCAATTTATATTTGTATAACTTTCTATGGAAATTATACAACAATCTAACCTCCACATATGAACGCATAATGTCCTACTTATCCATATCCACGTAAAACATTGGAATATCAACTGCTTTCAAAATACAAAAAGTCACTGGCTGTTTAATGGAGGAGGACAAAAGAAACCGATGGCTGAATTGTAGCTACTTTGCTGCCTTCCATGGTTTTTATGTCTGTGCACTCATTAGTAATTTTGGCAGCATAGGAAGTCTTTTTTGTCATTAGTATAACAGTTCTGAGGTTTTGTCTGTCTTTATGCTTTGTATTACTGCTATTTAAATATCCATTTAAATTTCTTTCAGGCTGGTGTTGTGACTGCAAGAAAATCTGTACAAATAGTGACACTTCCTAAAATAATGATATTGCACCTGATGCGTTTTGGTTACGGAAGCCAGGGAAGCACCAAGTTGCATAAGGCAGTGCACTTTCCTCTTGAGTTGGTTTTGGGTCGTGACTTGCTTGTTTCACCATCTACTGAGGTGACTATATGTCTCTATATTCTAGCCTCTGTTTTGGATATAAATAGTCTGACCATGTTGATAAATCATGACCTCTCTTTTTGGTTACTAGAATGCAACTACTTTATTACCAATAATTTACTGATTTTTTTTTTGTGTGGAGAGAGGTAACTTTATGGAGATTAAGCTGTCTAGGTTTTTACATGTTTATATTATTGCCTCAGATTACTACTACTTTCTGAAATACTTTTTTTATCCCATTAAAGTGTGAATGTGTCGGTATTGATATCATTGATTATTATTACCTCACAATACATAAAAACAACTTTCTAGTGTACAAATAAACAATTTTAAGTAAATGTCTACATATGTTACAGAAAACTTATGAAGCTATTTGAGCATTAAATCTTAATTGAAAGATGGCATGGTTGCTGAGTGATTTTTATGCTTCTGCAGGGCCGAAAGTATGAACTTGTTGCTACAATTACTCATCACGGAAGGGAGTCTTCAAAGGGACACTACACAGCTGATGCACAATACTCCAATGGTCGGTGGCTGCGATTTGATGATGCATCTGTCTTTTCTATTGGAATAAACAAGGTGCTGCATGATCAGGCATATGTTCTTTTCTACAGACAGCTGTAAACATATTCATTCTGTCAAATCTTACTGTGTCTGACAGAAAACATTAACCCTATAAAAAGGGTTGCCAGTTGATTAATGTCTTGCATGGAGGAAATGTAGGGATTATTTATTACCTGGTTTGCTAAAATGTCATAAATGGTCGATCCAATCCAGTGTGAGAAGTAATTGTTGTAATATTCTTTTTTTTGTTATCTTAAACTAGAAAAGTTTTGTAGACCTAGTTTAGGACATGAACATGTATTTAGTGAGTAAAGGTTTATAAGAATATGCTGGATATCCACATTGTTGAAGTTATTTTAATGAATTAATGATGGTATTAATGATTGTTTTAGATCTTTGCATTTTCAGATGCTTTTCTAAAATTTTCAGATGTTTATTGTCTAAAACGGGTGAAAATTTTCTAAAACAAAATCAATCATTTGGATTAGTAACTAAATAAGAAATAAACACCAATTGCAAACCCAAAAGCCAAACAGCAAGTCCAAGAAACAAACAAAATCTTCAGTTTTCTTCTTCTTAGCTTCTTGAGCCTAAAGTAACTTTCTCATTTCAGTCTTTCTGCAACCTAAAACAAATTCAGAGAAAATAATCAAGAACGAAGCACGGGAGACACTGTTAAAATAGATCGTGTGCTTCATCACTCATGTTCCTCCTATATGCTAGGATGAGAGGATGGACTTATTCATCGTGCCAAATTTTATACAGTTGTTATCCTCAACCTCTGCATCATTGTACCTTGGAACCCACCAAACCCTCACACTTTTGTCAAGGCTTCCACTGTACAATAAAAAGCCACCACCAATCCTATTAAATGAGGCTTGCAAACACTTCACAGGACCTTCGTGGCCAATTATGACCCCAACTTTACAAAGCTTACCGAAAGCCTCTCTCCTCCATATCCCTATGCTTTTATCAGCTGATCCACTGCACAAAATCTCCCCCATTAGACACATACACAACACAGCCATCTCATGTGCCTTGGTCTCTGAAACATGCTTCCAACTCTCAAAACCCCCACTCCCCTCCCACCCCCATCACAAACCCATCAGACCCTCCTCCATAAACCCACAAAGAAGTTTTTTTTGTGGAATATATATATAAATAATTTAGAATAGGGAAATTTATAAATAAATTGAATTGAACTATAAACAAAAGAAACATAATAGTGGCTTTTGTTATTTTATTTGCTGAGAATTCTTTGAGTTGAGATTACTGTGAAATGTGTCAACTGTGATATAAGAAACCTCTGATGATTCATATAAGAAACCCTGGAAGCTACTAGTTAGATCTGGTTAGAAAAGAAGGTTATTTAGATATTTTTAGTTCAGATGGAATAGTAGAGAAACTAACAAAGATGAAGGAGCATGATGAAGCATGGGGAAAGGCATCCATTAATATCTCAATGCTGTAAAAATTACGAGACTACACGGATGGATGGGTAAGAGCTCCTACCTATAGGGGCGTGGGGCGTGGCGTGTCTGGGTAAGACCTCGTGGGCGTGGGCATAGCCTGTGTGTTACTTCAAATTTTTTATATAAATACATGCTTTTTCAGAACTTTATTTTCCACAATAACCGTTGTCTTTCTTAATTTTCTCAACTTCTTTCTTTCACCTTTTAAACATGTTAAACATGTTATTATATATGGCATTAGCATACACAATTGTAAACCAGACAAGATTGGACTTGTAAGGACCAACGCCTCTTATGTTAGTGATCGCAAAGCTTCCGATGAAGATGCCATTAGCATATTTTCCTCTTCGAATATCTGGATTGATCATTGTTTTTTTGGCTCGTGGTGTGGATGGCTTGGTTGATGTTATTCATGCCTCAACTGCTGTTACCATTTCTAACAATTATTTTACCCAGCATGACAAAGTACGTATTACCATTATCCTAAATTTTTTTTCTTACAAAATTATTACTGTTTTACAATTTTAAATTATTTTTTTTACTACAGGTTATGCTACTAGGACACGACGACCAATTCTTTAGTAATAAAATAATAAAAGTAACAGTAGTCTTCAACCACGTACTGATGGTTGGGTGATGTACGCCATATGTGACAGTTCTAATCCAACCATTCTAAGTGAAGGAAACTATTATGTGACTCTGGATAAACCCGTTGCAAACAAACAAGTAAGAAAATGAATATAATCAATGAAACACCTTACCCCATTAATACATGGTAATACAAATTGAGTTGGTTTCTTGAATGATAGGTTACCAAGAATCTGGAGGGAGGGAAATTAAATGATTGGGAATGGAAGTCGTCTAATGATGTATTTTTTAACGGGGGAAATTAAATGATTGGGAATAGAGGTCGTCTAATGATGCATTTTTTAACGGTGCTAATTTTACTCGATTTCGTCATAAAAGTTGTGACTCAAATTATTTACCTTGTCAAACCTTACTGCACCTGCTTTATTGGTACCCAACATAACTTTAAATGCAGGTCCTTTAACTTGTATTGTTAGTAGAGCATGTTATTAAGTCAATTAAGTACTTGTAACATTGTTTCTTGTTGTTTCAAGAAATAAAGGTTTGAAGGATATAATTATATAGCAGAGTACTTTCTTTATATTAGATAATAATAATAATAAAATAATAAAAAATAACAAAATATAAATAATAATAATTAATAATAATAATAATATTAATATTGATCCATTATCGTGGTATATTATGTAAGATACTTTGAAATTTATTTCTTTATTTTCTCAAAATATCCCTCTTCGTTTCTTAAACAAATTTTGTGAATAATATGATATATCTTTGGAAAGTCATGACATAGGATGGGGGTATTGTTGGGGGTTTGAATGCGGAAATAAAACCTTTTTAAGGAAATTCCTCAAAGACATCATCTACGGAATAAACATTCCCTCACATAACATAACAATTGTCTCGAAACATATCTTGACAAAGTCATAAAGCTTTCACCTTATATTTCAAGAAACAAAAATTAGTCTGAATTTATAAAGAGAAATTGAAATGGAGAATGCATAGAATAGAATTCAATCCTCAATTCTTGGAAAATATAATTTAAACTACGAGACATAATAGTGATATATTTGAAATATATAACTATGACACATTAAAAAGTAAGACCAGAAAAGAAGTGGTGGAGATTATTGGGAACATACACGTTCCATAATTATGTTTTGAATGGAAAGGTTTGAGAGTTTAGAGAATGAAGAGATTATTTTGATGGCTAATGCTTACGAATTATTTGAAAGACGACCATAGGTATTATATTGAGTTCATAATAGGCCTGGTTATACTGTGTTAAAGGAGACCATAGTCGACCTCTACAGTTAAAGAAGCCTATTTCACAGGTACGTCGAGCATTCATGGAACCAAACAGCAGTTCACTAACACTGTCCAGATTCTTTTTCTTGAAAGCAACCAAAGCCGTATCTAATCCCGAAATTATATCATTGTAATGATTAAAGCATCTATTTTTTTAGGCAAGTCTTTGAGAGTTCATTCAAACTTTTGTCCTTCAAGCGCTTTGACATGAAGGAAAGGAAGCTGCTTCCATTGGATTTCAGTAACTCAATTGAATTCATCCAGTAATCTTCCAGGTTCTAGCTTGGTGGCTCCCAATTCAAATTCCTTAGGTATTCAACGCAGAATCCATAGTTTAAACTTATATGGATGTTACCTTCGCCAATAATATTGCTCGCCTCCTTGCAAGATTCAGAAACAAGATTCGAGCCATTTGAGTATTCAAAGAGAAAAAGAGACAAAATTATTAGATACATACACAATTTCATTATTCTGTTCTTTTTTTATATGAGAAACAAAGAATGCAAAATGTATTGTGCAAATATGCATATTATTCTTTTATTTCATACTTCTTTAAATAGAGTTGATGAAAAAACAGAAATAGACTCATCTACTTTTTTTAGGAATATATAAATAAAAACTACACGAATAGTAAGATCTTGTTCTCTTCATTGGCCATATAATCAATCAATATTGAGTAAATAAAGGTTAAGCACTAATTATATATATATATATATATATATATATATATATATATTAAGCAATAAATATAAGTTAAGGTACATAGATAAATAAAGATAATAATATAAATAAATATGATGTGATTGATGTGAGCTAACAATAACATAAATTGTTTCCTTCCTACCAAATCACATTAACTAACTATGCTGCACTTTCCAACTTTTTCTGACCCTCATCATTGAAGAGTTCATTAAATTTAATACTAAATTTTTTACAGAAATAAACAAACAAGTAATGTTGTGCCATAGATCAGAAGCAAATAAATATTTCTTATGTTGGCTAAAGTAAATATTCACCTTCTGATGAAGGAATGTCCAAATGCATCTCCTATGAAGCATTCTCTGTAAATTGTTATTAATCATTGAGTGCAATTAGTCCAATCAGTTTACACTCTCCACCATTCACATTAATCATCTCTCTTTCTTTTACACACCTCTTCCTATTTCAACTCTACTTTTCCTTCCAATTTAATTATTTTATAATTTATGTTGCATACAAATAATTTTTTCTCTTTTTGATTTAGTTACAAATAATCTATTGTTGCATAGAAATAACAAGATATTTTCATCTTTTCATAAAAAATATAAAGATTATTTACTTGCTATTCTCTTCTATTAATGGTGAACAAAATCATAAAAAATTTACAAGTTAAATTTCAGAATTTAATTACGCTATCAGTATATTTTAATTACAATATTACTTAATTATAATTTTTTATATTAAAATGTTTTTGTAATAATCAATTTAAAAGTTTATATTTGAAAGCCATTTGGATTAGTTAAGTTTATAATTATGATATATCAAAATTCTTGGAAAAATTTTGGAAAATGAGAATTTTTAATTATTTTTTTTTTGAAGAATTTGAAATCAAGAAAGTATGTTTTCTATACTAATTTATCTTTAAAAAAATGATCTTATTTTATATTTATTAATAAATAGAATAATTTTAGTGTTTGCTAGGGTATAAGATAAAACTGTTAAAATTTAATTATAATAAAATATTTGTTTAACAACATAATAAAATTCAGTTAAATAATATATTTTAATTCAATCTTTAAAAATATTTTATAAAGTAAAATATACGAAAAGATTTATATAACTTTTATAAGGTGAAATAAATATAGAAACCCTAAATTGAAGAGATCCTGAAATCTTAATTAGAAAGGAAGATCCTTTTCAGCCTTTTACACGTGGCAGGTTTTCATTGGTTAAGTTAAAAATATTTGAAAAAACCCCAACAACTGAAACATGGTACATTACATTACAAAAGGATGTTCTTGCATTGGTTCTCAAGAAAGATACCTAATTCACTGTTGCTCTGTCTCTCTCACACACACTCTCTAGTCAAATCTAGCCGTTAACACTACACAATTATTAACATCATAACATAACATAACATTTCTCTCCTCAACAAGGAACCACTCTCTTTGTCATTCATTCTTTAATTCCTTTGTTTTGTTTTTGTTTTGTTTTCCATCACAACGCTCCCTCCTTTCACCCGTTTTCTTTCCTTCAATGAATACTCTCCTTCCCCATACCCAACTTTCCGCTCCAGCGGATTCAAAATCAAAACTTTGGACAACACCAACTTCAACTTCTACCAGTTGTAGCAGCAGCATCAGCAGCGAGAACGATGACAGCCCCTTTTGTTCCCAACGCATACCCATCGTTGTTTCTGCCTTCTTCCATTCTCACCGATCACTCGCAGTTCTCTCCGGACACGTGGGCTCTGTTTCATGCTTGGCCCTGTGTGGAGAGTTCATCTTGAGTGCCTCTCAGGGTAAGGATATCATTGTCTGGCAGCAACCGGATTTGAGGTTATTTGCAAAGTTCGGACAAGGAGAAGGATCGGTGAAAGCACTTGCAACGGTTGGCAACAAGGTTTTCACCGCACATCAAGATAGCAGGATCAGAGTTTGGAAGGTGTCAAGAAGCTCAGAGAACGTGTTCAAGCTTGTTGGTTCTCTTCCCACAACCAAGGACTATTTGGGGAAGTTCATGAAGCAGAGCAACTATGTCCAAACTCGGAGGCACCACAAGCGTTTGTGGATTGAGCATGCAGATAGCATTTCTTGCTTGACGGTTTATAATGGGTTTATTTATTCTGGGTCGTGGGATAAGACTCTTAAGGTGTGGAGGCTCTCGGATTTGAAGTGTTTGGAATCAGTTAAGGCTCATGATGATGCAATCAATGGGTTGGTGGCGTGTAAAGGGGTTGTGTATTCTGCTTCTGCTGATGGAAAGATTAAGGCTTGGGGGAGAAAAGATGGGAAGGGGGAGCATGGTTTGAAGGGGGTTTTGGAGGGTCATAAGGACGTTTCTTTTAATGCTATTGTTGTTTCTGAGGATGGGAAGTGGGTTTATGGAGGAAGGTGTGATGGGTTTGTGATGGGGTGGGAGGGGAGTGGGGGTTTTGAGAGTTGGAAGCTTGTTTCAGAGACCAAGGCACATGAGATGGCTGTGTTGTGTATGTGTCTAATGGGGGAGTTTTTGTGCAGTGGATCAGCTGATAAAAGCATAGGGATATGGAGGAGAGAGGCTTTCGGCAAGCTTTGTAAAGTTGGGGTCATAATTGGCCACGAAGGTCCTGTGAAGTGTTTGCAAGCCTCATTTAATAGGATTGGTGGTGGCTTTTTATTGTACAGTGGAAGCCTTGACAAAAGTGTGAGAGTTTGGTGGGTTCCAAGGTACAATGATGCACAAGTTGAGGATAACAACTGTATAAAATTTGACGCGATGAATAAGTCCATCCTCCCATCCTAGCATATAGGAGGAACATGAGTGATGAAGCACATGTTCTATTTTAACCATTGGTGTTTATTTCATATATTTTTTATGTGATGATGGTAGAATGTTAGGTTGAATTTAGTGGACTTGATTTATTTTTTTATTGTTTTCTTAGTAAAGAAATTAGGAAGTATACCAGAGTGGTGTGGTTATAACTTTTTTGTTTTTTAAAGTTTCACTTTTATATTTATATACAATTCTAACTATGTTTCTCAATATTCTAACTATGTTTCTCAATATTCAGATAATGAAAATAAATTATCTTCTTTTGTTAGTTGAATGAAATGAGATGTTTAAGCTCTCATTATCGATTATGGGTGTAATGTGATAGGTTGAATTTGATTCTCTTGCAAAAGGGTGTTAGAAGAACATAAACATAAACAAGACTCGATATCATGTGAATCCAAAGAAATAAAAATGAAAACATTGGTGGGACGAGGTGAAGTAACCTTCTTGTCTATTTATCATAAAATGACAACTTTCAAAACAACACTTTGTTTAATTACAGAAAAAATCCAAACATCTTAATACATAATTTAATATGAAATCGTTCTTATCCATTATATCTGACTAATTACAATATATATGTATAGATATTTATGAATTTATATTATCTTATAATTTGTATTAATTCTTATTTATTTTCCTTGTTTGGATCATTACGAACGACTTGAAGGAGGACTAGAGGCATTATATGGAGTTGAAAATACGCCTGGTTATAGTCTGATAAACGAGACCATTGTCGACCTCTACAATCGAGGAAGAACTCTTCACAGAAGATTGGAGTACCTATGGATTGGCTTAACTTTACACCAGGACTGTCCAGATCCTTTTTCTTGAAAGCAACCACACCAGCATCTATTCCCGAAATGGTATAATTGTATTCTTCAAAGCAAACTTTTAGGCAATCCTTTGTTAATTGATTAAAACTTTTGTCCTCTATGAGCTTCGACATGAAGGAAAGGATCCATTGGATTTCAGTAACTCAATTGAATTCATCCAGTACTTCTCCCGGTTCTTGTTTGGTCGCTTCCAATTCAAATTCCTTAGGTATTCCTCGCAGACATTAGGGTTTAAACTTGAGTCAACAATATTGGTCGCCTGACTGCAAGCTTTAGAAATATCTGAGCCATTTGAGCATTCAAAGAGAAAAAGGGACAAAATTATTAGGTACTTACACAATTTCATTATTGTGTTGTTTTTTATATGAAAAACAAATTGTGCAGAATGTATTGTGCAGATATGCATATTATTCTTTTATTTCATGCTTCTTTAAATAGAGTTTGATGGAAAAACAGAAATAGACGCATCCACTTTTTTAGAAATATTTAAATAAAAACTACATCAATAACTTCTGTTCTGTGCTCTTCTCATTGGACATATGTAGTCAATACTGAGTAAATAAAGGTTAAACACTAATTATGTATATATTAAGCAATAAATCAGTAGAAATAATTTAATGTACATGAATCTTAAACCATATTTATATAAAAATAAAGATAATAAATTAGAGGTAAGAATATGATGTTTCACATAAAAAATCATATTGACTAATTTAAATGAGTAATCATGTAACTAATTCCCATAATCTAAACAATGTGTATGCGAATTAATAATAACTATCTAACTAAAAGTATCAACATCTCCCTCATTGGTGGAAACTTAAAGGAGTTTCCAAAGATTCACATAAAAGAAAAATAAAAAAGCAAATTTTGAAAGTGTAGCTAGATATTCAATTTTTATGTGTCCTCTTTGCATTTTGTCTTTTGTAAATTTCTCCAGCATCTACATATGTCTTTGTTATCCTCGTTGCATCAAAATGAGCATATCATAATCATGCGTGGAACTCACTATGAAACTAGAGGTCCCCTGTACCGACTTCAACATATATATATATACACAAAAATTTCCTATATACTTCGATGAGCTAATTATTACGTCATATAGGAATAATTTCATTGCTATTTATCAGTAATTTAAGACTGATATATTTACGAATGGGGTATTGAAGTTGGTATTATTAAACGAATGTATCGGAGGCTAAGTAGCTTTAGGTCAAGAACAAATATTTTATCCATTTTTTAATCCGAGCCATTATAGAAACAGTAGTTACTCATCAGAGGAAGCGAAATGATCTGTTTGCCATTCAAGAATGTCAGTACCTTTCCACCTTTGGCTTGTCGTTACATTTCCATTTAGAATGTGTTCTGTTGTTGATAGGACAACATATTTATCCTCTGTTATAGTCATGTATGATCAAATTAACCAGTTTCTTATGTGTTACATGTGTTTAGCATTTGTTATCTTATTTAGCTGATCCACTTCTCTTTAAGTTGCATTACCATCATCAAGAAAACCACTCTGTGATTCCATATTTCTTCATGGTATATGTATATTTTCATGATTTTCACATTTCTTTTATGAATTTCTCCATATTTCTCATTATTATACATGGATTGTTATGAACTACCTCAACAAGTTTTCACACAACAGATATAGAACACAAACACAAACACAAACACAAATTTCTGCTGCATAGATTATTCTCGTAAAAGAGGCATGTTGTAATCATATAAAACACGAGATTATTTGGAATTATACAGAATTATCTGTTAGCATAAGAAAGTTGAGATTTTTGTTGTTGTAGATATAGGTGGGCAATGAAGGCCATTTTATGCACAAGGTTTAGACATTGATGGGGTGTAAGTATGGACCAGAAAGTGAGTGGATGTGTGTCATGTAAGTAGTGGCGGACCAATCTATCAACTCAGTTTTTTTTCTGACTCTGATTTTTGTTCATGTTTTGGAAAGTTGCATAAATGGTCAAGAACTTAGTGTCGTTATCGATCAATAAAGGAATTAGTAGTAGTAGTGACTAGTGAGCGTCTCAAATTTCAACGCGTAAATTTCTGATATCCAAGACCCTCTAGAATGAGATGTTAGTTTAATAATATGAACATGGTAATGAATATTATTAGTGAAATGAATGAGTTCTTAAAAGGCAGACTCCAATAGGTCAGTTTATTTCTTGATGGGTCAATATGGCATATGAAAAGTGATGAAGAAGGTCTGAAAAATATATGTGATGGTTAGGTCTAAGTCCAACGACCAATACGTGACTTGAATCCATGTTTGAAAGTCACATGGCACTTAACAATGGTGGTGGCCACCTTCGCTGTCACCTATCAAATTATTCGTGCAAAGTGCAACCGTGTAACTTTAGAACATATATGGACCTTCTATAGAACCGTAGACTTCAGCACTAATTTTTAGCCAACACATTTTAGCATTCCACGTGTAATCACAATGCTCAAACAAATCATGTTTTCATCTATGCATGTACTATATAATTACAATGAAGATTACTTCAACTTACCAAAGTTTTAAGTATTATCATATCAGACTAATACAGAATAGCAGATTCCAATCTTATTAACATGATAATAACTAATATCTGTCAATAAAAAGATAAAGTATTATAAATTGTGTCTATTTGGAAGAATTTATCTGCAATTTAGTTTATGATATAGATACTTCTTTAAGTATTTGAGAGAATTTATAAAAACAGATCATCATATATCTATAATCATTTTTAACCCTTGTCAAAGATTCACATTCTTTTACTTTGATCATGAGATATATATATATATATATACAATATAATATTGATTAGGTAAAGGGGCAATGGGTGTAGCAGTTTTCAGTAAAGCCACACTATAATATGTGTACAAATGTATACAAAAAATGATGAAAGAAATAAGAATGACAGAATCAATGGGTGTAAGGAAGAAGAATTAATGGATGTGAAGGGTAAAGACTTTATTTTTTTTGGTGGTTCAAGGCTTTATATAGTTTGTTTTTGAAGGCAAAAGGAAGAAACTATAAGGGCAAAAGACATTAAGGCCCAAACAAAAGGGCTCTCACACCATACAGCAGCATGCCTGGTGGATGGAAACAACCTTTCTTTCTGGGCCTATATTCATTCTCAATCAAATCAAGGATTCAAACCATTTGTTTTTTATGTGTGAGAAGTGAAGTCCCACATCGGAGGAATATTACTTGGGTGTTTGCTTTTATTACTATATAAGGAACACAGTATTTTTCCTTGAAACTTACTCCAGTCACTTCGTTTCTTTTCTATTATTGTTGTGCTAGAGAGATAAAGTAAGAGAGGAAAAGTAGTTCCTCCTTTAAGGTTCTCTTAGTAGTTTAATTGTTCTCTCCTTTGTTTCAAGAGAGGGTGTCGATGTTTCTTCCTTGAATTTAGAGAGAGGGTGTTCTTTCCTTTGTTTCAAGAGAGGGTGTTATTGTTTCCTCCTTGAACTTAGAGAGAGGGTTAGTTTGGAATTTCTTTCCATCAGTGAAATAACATTATTGTCATCATCGTTAGTTTTCTCATCTTTATTTTAGTTGCGTGTGCTTATGCTATACTCTGATACCCAACAGTGGTATCAGAGCCAGGTTTTGCAAGTTGGCTGATTCGTTCCCAAGTTGGTAGGAGAGCGAGGTTGGAGGTCAGTTGTGCTAGGTTGGCAGGTTCACAAGTTGGCTAGTTCGTTGTGTTGGCCAGGTTCGCAGGTCAGTCAGGTTCATTGTGTTGTTCAGTCAGGTTCGTTGTGTTCCATTGCCAGGTTAGTTGGTTTTGTTTTCCGCTGCTAAATTTGCTAGAATAGTGTTGGAGTACTGGATAGTGTGGTAGTGTGATAGTGCATGTCTAGGAAAGTTCTGGCAAGGAAAGACTTGGTATTTAAGCGTGTCCATTAGTGACCCACCTCTCTTTCCTGGGAACTTACCTGGTGTACTGGTTCACGGTATACCCTTGTTGTTCCAGTAGACAATACTATTCATAGTGAGGATTGCATAAGTCGGTTTAAAACCATGGCGACAAAATATGAGATAGAGTTCAACGGGAATAATTTCTCGTTGTGGAAGTTGAAGATGAAGGCAATTTTGAGGAAGAACAATTGTATAGAAGCAATTGAGGAGAGACAGTAGGAATCTCGGATGCACGGTGGAAAGTAATTAATGATAGTGCTATAGCAAATTTGCACTTAACAATGGCAGATACGGTTTTATCCAGTGTTGTGGAAAAGGATACTGCGAAGGAGATTTGGGAGTCCCTCATCAAACTATATGAGGTGAAGTCATTCACACAAGGATATTCTTGAAGAGAAAACTCTATACTCTTCGGATGAGTGAGTCCACATCAATAACGGACCACATCAATGTTCTGAATACTTTGTCTGCCCAGTTATCAGCAGCAGATTTCAACATCGTTGAAAATGAGCGAGCAGAGCTTCTACTTCAGAGTTTACCTGATTCGTACGATCAACTCATCATCAATATTACAAATAATAATATTGGTGGACGTCTACACTTTGAGGATGTTGTCGGAGCTATTCTTGAAGAAGAGTCCAGACGAATGAATAAGGTAGAAAGTTCCAGACAAGCAGAGGCCTTGGCAATGGGGAGTGGAAGATCGACGGAACGTGAATTCAGTGGGAGTCAAAATCGTGATACTTCGAAGTCTCGAAGTATGAAGAGCTTAAAATGCTTTTATTGTGGTAAGAAAGGGCATACAAAGAAAGAATGTTGGCAGAGGAAGAATTGAGGAAAGAAATCTGGAGCATCAACCTCACAGGGTTGTGTTGCAAGTACCCCGGAAGAAGAAGATGAAGGAGACATTCTGGTGAGTGAGGCAGTGATTAGTTCTGAAGGTGAAAAACAGTTTCATGACAAATGGGTGGTGGATTCAGGTGCAACTTGGCACATGACTTCAAACCGAGATTGGTTCCACACTTATGAACCTATCTCAGGTGGATCCGTGTTTATGGGAAATGATCATGCCTTGGAGATTGCTGGAGTTGGTACTGTCAAAATAAAAATGTATGATGGTACTGTTCGTACTATTCAAGGGGTGCGGTATGTGAAGGACTTAAAGAAGAATCTATTGTCCATTGGGCAATTAGATGACCTATGTATGATGGTACTGTTCGTACTATTCAAGGGGTGCGGCATGTGAAGGACTTAAAGAAGAATCTATTGTCCATTGGGCAATTAGATGACCTCGGGTGTAAGATCCATGTTAAAGGTAAGATCTTGAAGGTGGTGAAGGGGAGTTTGGTGGTCATCAAAGCAAAGAAGATCATGAGGAATCTGTATGTGTTGTTTGTATACGTTGCAAGAAGCAGATGTAACAGTTGCGGCATCAAGTCAAGAAGAAGCGGTGGTCATGTGGCATCATAGACTTGGTCATATGTCAGAACGTGGTCTGAAGATCCTTGTGGAGCGTAATCTCTTGCAAGCAACATATGTTGAAGTTTGCTAAAGTGACAGCCAGAGGTAGACATAGATTGGACTTGGTTCACTCTGACGTGTGGAAATCGCCGGTATTATCCCTTGGAGGAGCAAAGTATTTTGTGTCCAGGAGATTGTGGGTGTACCCCATCAAGAGGAAGTTGAATGTCCGATGTAGGTGATGTTTTATGGTAGATAATAAAATGGTGTGAAGATTTGATTAATTTAATCAAAATCTTCAAGTGGGAGATTGTGAGAAGTGAAGTCCCACATCGGGGGAATATTACTTGGGTGTTTGCTTTTATTACTATATAAGGAACACAATATTTTCCCTTGAAACTTACCCGAGTCACTTCGTTTCTTTTCTATTATTGTTGTGCTAGAGAGATAAAGTAAGAGAGAAAAAGTAGTTCCTCCTTTAAGGTTCTCTCAGTAGTTTAATTGTTCTCTCCTTTGTTTCAAGAGAGGGTGTCGTTGTTTCCTCCTTGAATTTAGAGAGAGGGTGTTTTTTCCTTTGTTTCAAGAGAGGGTGTTATTGTTTCCTCCTTGAACTTAGAGAGAGGGTTAGTTTGTAATTTCTTTCCATCAGTGAAATAACATTATTGTCATCATCGTTGGTTTTCTCATCTTTATTTTAGTTGCATGTGCTTATGCTATACTCTGATACCCAACAGTTTCTCTGCACAACAGGATACATGCATCAGAAGAACATAAGGGTGGGGTGAAAGTGATGGAAATTATCTCATCTTGGACTCAATTGTCTTGTCAGCAAATTTCATTTTAGAGGGAGTGTAAAGGTTTGAAAGATATCAGTTGCAGTTGAAATATAAACTCTATACACATCAACGTTTTCCCAAACTCTAAAACCAGAATCGTTATTAAAGAAGGAAATTAGGAAATTTCAAAGAAGTTAAAGGAACAAGTCTTGGAAAGTGCTTACATTGACCTTTGTGATGGGTTTTTCTACTCATAATACTAGTTATGTGTAGAAGCAAGCGACTCAAAAAAGTGAGAGAGTTGCATGCATATATATATATATATATATATATATATATATGTATATATATATTTTTATTCTATTGTATCTAGCAACTAAACTGCACACGGTTGTAGAGTTAGAAATTTAAATATTTCAAGGCAGATTGAGTAGAAGTTGCAATGAACATAGCAGGAAGATGCAATGTGAATGAACAAGAGGCAAGTGTATGTTGTACCATTATAAATATTCCAAGGGAAAACGAGTGGAAGGTGCGATTGTGCACTTAAGGGGAAGGTTCATTCGAACTTTTGTGCATGGTTGACGCCAAGTCAATGGAAAGATAAAACCAGAACTCTTGACCCCAAGTCTTTGTAAATTCTGTGGGAGATCATATCACATATAATTTCTTTTCCATTATTCTTATAGTGCGTTAATTTCCTCTTTTAGCATCACCAACCCGAAACATAGTTTCCAAGCACAGATCAAAATATACACACACGTCCTGCTGTAATGGCAGACAGCATAGTTTCCTTTGTTTTAGATCACTTATCCCAGCTTGTGGAACGCGAAGCTAAGTTACTGTGTGGCGTGGATGACAAGATCCAGTCCCTCCAGAACGAGCTTCAAATGATCAATGAGCTCCTTAAAACCTCAAAGAGCAAGAAGGGAATTGAAAATACAGTGGTGAGCCAAATCAGAGATGTGGCCCACTTAGCTGAGGATGTCATTGACACATTCGTAGCCAAAGTTTCTCTTCACAAGAGGAGAACCATGTTGGGAAGGATGCTCCATGCCTTTGACCAAGCAAGGTTGCTCCACAACGTAGCAGACAAAATAGACAAAATCAAAACCACTCTCAACGAAATACGCGACAACAAGATCAAATATGATGCTTTCAGAGAAAGCAATAATCAATCCACAACAGAAGAGGAGGAGAAGGAAAGGGTGCAATCACTGCACAAGCTAAGAAGAAACGTGGAGGAAGAAGATGTGGTTGGATTTGTCCTTGACTCGAAGGTGGTCATCAAGCGGCTCCTGGAAGGTGGTTCAAATCGTAAGGCTGTCTCTATCGTTGGAATGGGGGGGTTGGGCAAGACCACTCTTGCCCGAAAGGTCTATAACAGCAGCAAGGTGAAGCAACAATTTAAGTGTCGCGCGTGGGTTTATGTGTCGAACGAGTGCAGAGTTAGGGACCTTTTGCTTGGCCTTCTAGAGCATTTGAAGCCAAATCCTGAGGACGAATGCAGAGGCAACAAGAAAGGTAAGAAAAACACTCGAGACATTGGTAGCTTGAGTGAGGAAGAGCTGAAGAAACTGGTTCGAGAATGCTTGAAGTGTGAAAGGTATCTGGTGGTCGTAGATGACCTATGGAATAGACAAGATTGGGAGAAGGTGCAAGATGCTTTTCCTGACAACAACAAGGGCAGCAGAATATTGATCACTAGTCGTTCCACAGAGATGGCCTTGCATACTAGCCATGATCTTCCCTACTATCTTCAATTCCTCAATGAAGAAGAAAGTTGGGAGTTGTTTTGCAGGAAAGTGTTTAGGGGTGAAGACTACCCTTCTGATTTGGAGCCTCTAGGCAAGCAGATAGTTCTTAGTTGTCGTGGTTTGCCGCTTTCCATCATTGTCTTAGCAGGGCTGCTAGCCAACAAGGAAAAGTCACATAGAGAATGGTCTAAAGTGGTGGGTCATGTTAATTGGTATCTTACTCAAGATGAGACCCAAGTGAAGGATATAGTTCTCAAACTCAGCTACGACAACTTGCCAAGGAGACTGAAACCATGTTTTCTCTATCTCGGGATATTTCCTGAGGACTTTGAAATACCTGTTAAGTCATTATTGCAAAAATGGGTTGCCGAAGGTTTTATACAAGAAACAGGGAATAGAGACCCAGATGAAGTTGCAGAAGACTACTTGTACGAGCTCATTGATCGTAGTTTGGTCCAAGTAGCAAAAGTGAAGAAGACTAATGGAGGTGTGAAGACGTGTCACATACATGATCTTCTTCGGGATCTTTGCATATCAGAGAGCAAAGAGGACAAAGTTTTTGAAGTTTGCACAGATAATAACATTCTAATCCCAACAAAACCTCGCAGACTGTCCATCCACAGTAACATGCGTCACTACTTTTCTTCAAACAACAACGACCATTCATGTATCCGTTCTCTGTTATTCTTTGGCCCATCTGACTATTTTCTTCGGAGTGAGTGGAAATGCCTTTTGGGAGGTGGCTTCAACTTGGTTCGAGTGTTAGAGCTTGGAAGAAACAGCTGCGGAGGAAAGATCCCTTCTAAATTAGGGAACTTTATCCACTTAAGGTACTTGAGAATAGACTCCTCATATCTTACACATATTCCAGCTTCTATACTTAACCTTTGGAATCTACAAACCATAGACCTAGGTCATTGGCGCCTAAGGATTCCACTTTCTTTCCCTGTTCAAATGTGGAAACTTAAACATTTAAGGCATTTGCATACACAAAGGCCTATAATGCTACGAGGCAAATGTTCAGGATCGGAAGAAATGATGTGGAATCTCCATACCTTATCTGCCATTGTACTCAACAAGCAAGCAACATCTCTGATCAATAAAGGAACATTCCCCAATCTTAAAAAGTTAGGACTGCGAATGCCTTCTGGATACAAAACTGAATTGCCCAAATTGTTGCAGAGCCTACAACAAGTAAGTCATTTGAATGAGTTAAAGATTTCCCTCCGAGGTAGGTATGATGTAGTTGTAGAGCCCTCAGAGCAAGAGAGTGTGGAAAGGAACAATGGTTTCAAGCCACAAGAACTATTACAAAGCATAGGGCAATTCAGTTGTCTAACTGTCTTACACATTTGGAATGCCTTGGATCTTCTAACCTGTGCGCTCACATTTCCTCCAAACGTTACAAAGTTAACGTTGTCAGGTATTGACTGCATTACTGATGATGGAATGAATGCTTTGGGAAATCACACCAAACTCAGAATTTTGAGACTAATGGGAAAATCAATTGGGTCTTGGGATTCCTTTGACCTCAATTGTGTTGTTGGAGGAAGCTTCCCCCAACTGGAAGTGTTTGAAATGAGAAATTTGAACATTGGAAAGTGGAAATTAGGCAATGATGCAATGTTACGCCTTCAAAGTGTGGTCATCCACCATTGTAAAGGTTTAGATGATCTCCCAAATGAAGTGTGGTCTTTGAGTGGCTTGAGAAAAGTGCAGGTAACGAAACCCTCAGAACAAATGGCCCGCATGCTAGAGAATTTGGAGATAAACAATGGGGTTGAACTAGTAACACAAGATGATTAGAACTTTTGTGTGTTTGTGTTTGTGTTTGGTTCTAAAAGTTATTCTCGGTTTGATTAGTTTCTGTTCAAGATTTCAGAATAACGTAGTTTAAGGAGTTTGCCAAACTCACTCTTTATACATATCATATCTTTAGACACGTAAAATATCGGTAATTACAGGTAATAATTAGTTATAAAATATTTTATTTTAACTATTATACTGTTCATAATATTTATTTATTATTTTAATAATAAAATCTAGGACATTGATAAATTAATAAATTGGAAAGAAATAATCCTCAGGCAAGAGATCACATATTTCATCTTATTTTTTGTAACCATTGATTAATATAATTATTTTAATATTAATTAATAAATTTATTATTTTAACCTTGTTGAAGACACTACTTAATTTAAATATATTAAAATTTTAAAATATAATAATTTTAATATTTTAATCTTATTTTTATATATTTTAGTATCTTAAATTTTTTTTTGCTGAGTACTAAAATACCATCTTTAGAAAAAGAAGAGAGAATCTGATAAAGTTAAAATTAAATAAGTAATTTCTGACACTGTTGACGAAAAGTTTCAGAATTAATATAATTATTTGTTTTACTTTTGTCGTTACATATTCAAATCTGACTTTAATTTAATTGGAGAGAGAGAGAGAGAATATATTTATTATTTAATTATGAATCTTAAAAAATATATAATAAATACAATTTTATTACTAAACTGTTAACTTCATCAGAATTATGTATAAATAACATTAATTTTAACATGTGTAAAAGATATTATTTTTTTTTTCTTTTCTAACACTCTATTTATGGTTGTAATTAATGAAAGTTACAATTTTTAGGGATTTCATTGCTAAATGAGGAGAGGGAAATAAGAAAAAAAGGTGTGATTTTTAATAAAATTGGGAATTGTTTTTGTCTTTAACTATAGTTTGTTTACATGTATATAAAGTAAATAAAGTTTTGAAGGGATGTGTTGTAGAAGAAATTTCATTTTCATTGAGCATTGGTTGTCTCTTGCAATGTTCTGATCTCTGCAGTTTCTTAAATGTGGTGTCTCCAAAACCTCTCATTGTAATGTTGCACCGTTAGAGTTGGTCTTGATCGACAATGCTAACAAAACCTGCTTGATTAGTCTATTTTCCACCAGACAACCATCTTTTTTCATCACCACCACCCAAAACTCGTTTTTTTAAGTAAACTCTAGTCTCTCACACTTTCTGCTTTTGGTTCTCTAGCTGCTACCAAACCAAACCAAACCCTCTCTCTCTTCACTTCACTCTTTTTGAAAATATGAGATGAGAATGTATTATGACAATTCCTCTTTTTGGGTCCTTTTACAGCTGTCTTCCCTCCTTATAACCCAAATCTTCTTTGTTTTTTTCCCCACATTCCCTACCCTTTGCACATTATGTGTCCACTGTCCACACTACTCAATTATGCACTTCCCCACACCTACCTGTAACAATGTCAACAATGTCTACTAATGCTTGTGTAACACTGTGATACTACATTTCTAATAATGCTAATCGTACATATATTCACACCTTCATATCTGTGAAGTTGATGTGACTACTCTGCACACATGCCTACCTGTTCAGGATGAAAGAAATCAAGTGGTGTATGTAAGTGTTGCTCTCTACGTTTCCTTTTACATACCAAAAGCAAGCTGAATTTGTATTTAGGCCAAATTTATTGATATAAAGATATGACAAGTGGTGCAAAGCATTGCCATACATATGTTGAGATCTCTATCTCTATTTTTCTGTAACAAGTTAGTATATGGTAGTCATACGTATACCACATGAAGTCCTGACCCTACCCTCACTCAGCTGATTGAAAAGCATGTATAGAAAAATGAAGGGTAGTTTACTAGTTGGTATTTAGTGATAATATCGAAGCTCAATAAGGGGCAGTGCTGTCATTTCAAACCCAACAGACATATGAACATGTCTGCTACAGTTGGAAAAAAGAGAGATGGAGAGAAAATGAAAACGGGAGGACCCATGAAGCTCAAGAGGAATGGCTCTTGGCTCTCCAAGGAAAACAAAGTGGCTATGCTTTATCCTGAGCATTGCTTGCTGCTCTTGGAGACCCCACATTTTGGAACAGGAGAAACTCATCATGAAGATTGAGGAAGAGGGCAATTATGAATGATTGCAGTTGCACCCACATAAAAGTCATATCCACTCCACAAGAGTTTTTCAGTGCTAACTAGGAATAGGAATTTCTGCTTCTCTAGAGGAAAGGGTCTTGGAATCTGTGCGCATTCACTGATGAAATCCACCCAAAGTTCCACATTCTTGGTTTTGGTAACTGATATTATAAAGAATGTTTGCTGGTTCCAAGGCTATTCCATCTGAACTTAATGAATGACAGCAATGCACTTGTTCCCATGCACCAAGCTCTCTGAAACGGTGACTATTGTCTTTTTTATGGGATTCCAGAAAATGGGTAAGTAATTTACTTGGATCTCTCTCCAAATCTGCATTACATTCCTAATATATTCCAACTATCTTGGTTTGTGTGCATTCATGTTTAATTTTGCTCCGAAATCAAGGTTCTGATTCGTGTACATGTGTTTGGACTTTGCTGTCACTACTTATTCATATAAGAATCTAAATCTACGACAAGTTCTGCAAACTGTTTCGTCTTTTTGGACACGTCTAACGTTTTAGTTGTACAATTACATTACTTAAATCAATGCCTAGCCACCAACCAATCGTACGTTTCGCACATCTACTCTTCAAAAAGTGATGTGAGAGGTTTAGAATTAGATAACCACAAACCAAGATATCTTGTGTAGAAGAGGATATGCTTATGGGCAATTTTTCAGATCACAGACATTGAAGTTGACCCATGTGATATCGTTAAATGGCCAAGAAGAAGAGCTGGTTTAGTCTGGTGAAGAGGCTCTTCATAAGGGACACACATCCCACACAAGATAAGGTTAAGTCTTAAGCTTTTTTAAATCAAGTATTTAACTTGGATTCTGTTTCTCATTAGACGGAATTTTTTCAGAAGGAGAAAAGAAGGAAATGGATATTTGGAAGGTTGAAGAGCAAGAGATTACCTTCAATTACAGCTCCACTTCCATCAAAAGGCACAACACTAAGTGAAGTAGAGGAAGAACAAAGCAAGCATGCTTTAACCGTGGCCATTGCCTCAGCAGCTGCAGCTGAAGCTGCTGTTACTGCTGCTCATGCTGCTGCTGAGGTTGTTCGCCTCACTGGGGTCTCACAATCTGGCCTTCTCGGCAAAGAAAAGTCAGAAGAATCTCAACCTCTTAAAACTAGTAATGCTGCTCCTCAATCCACATATCAGTGCAAGAGGCACATTAAAGAATATGCTGCAGTCATCAAAATTCAAACTGCATTTAGGGGTTACCTGGTGAGTCTTTCCAAGCCATTTTCTTTTTTTAAGTCGCCTTAAGAACTCTTTGCATAATCTTTACTTACACTGCTAAATTCCTCACTGATGGATTCAGATTAATTAGAAAACAAAAACAGAATATATTCAGGTCATTTTTAAATATGAACTTTAAATGAATTAAAATTTTCCCATTAGATAAAGTCAATTTATGCACCTCCGTATTTGGCCAAATTAGAAGAGAGAACTTCTATAAAAACTGAGTATATCAGTTAATTTTAATATAGGGAAGAAGTTCAATTGATCTCTTCTCCAATAAGTGATCATACAGAATTTTATTCAAACATGACTTTAATGAGAGACATGTGAGTCTAAGTATGATAAGCTGAAATTTGTTAGAAATTAAAATATTTCTTCTAACATTTTACAAAATTCAACTCCAAAGAGAGCAAAAGAATTAACGAAAATTGGAAAAAGGAAAAAGTACCAGTAGTAATAGAAATTGATAATAATATGTGGAAGAAGAAATCGAGGTCAGCTTAATCTTTTCTTCGCTATTGTGTTCTCCTATTCACTAACTGATATGAAATTACAGGCAAGGAAGGCTTTGAGGGCATTGAAGGGAATAGTAAAACTTCAAGCTATCATTCGTGGCAGAGCAGTAAGACGCCAAGCTATGAGTACTCTTAAGAGCTTGCAGTCCATTGTGAGTATCCAGTCACAGGTCTGTGCAAGGAGGCTCCAAATGGTTGAAGGGAGATTTGATTTCACTGAAAATGAAGAGATGCAAGATTCTAAAGACAAGATAATTAGGGTGAGCGAGCGTAATAAGTTACACTATATCATCATATTTCAGCTGTTAAATATCCACTGCTATGGCCACATTCTGCTTTTTTATGAATTATATTGTAGTTGTTTATTATCCTTGCACAATTTAGAATTGAGATATTGTTTTATCATTTCAGATGGACTCAAATAGTGAAAGAAAGTGTGATGAAAGCATTCTATTGAAGGAAGAGGTAGACACCTCTTGCATAAGCATGAAAGAAACAGTTCTCAAGAGAGAAAGAATAAAAGAGTACTCATTTAACCATAGAGTAAGCTCCTAATCTTTCATGCGCTTTTACCTGGTTCTTTTGAAAATTAAGGTTCACAAACTAACCAACAGAAACCCCACAGAGGTCAGCAGAGTCAGAAAGAAGTAAAGTAAATGGAAGATGGAGATACTGGCTAGAGCAGTGGGTAGATACACAACTTTCAAAGAGTAAAGAACTTGAGGATTTAGACTCAGTTTTTAGCTCACACTCTAGGGGTGGAGAGGAACATGGAGGCAGACAACTTAAGGTGAGAAGTATTAACAGGCAAAATCCAGTTGAAGGATTAGATTCTCCAATACTTGGTTCAAGAAGATCTTTTCCTCATAGGAGGCAGTGTTCGGTGGGAGAAGAGCAGTCATTTTCAAGCTCTCCTGCAACTCCAGCATACATGGCTGCAACAGAATCAGCAAAAGCAAAAGCAAGATCAACAAGCTCCCCAAAAATAAGGACAGGGGGGAATGTGGACATGAACTCTGATAGCTATTCACCATGCAAGAAAAAGCTATCCATTGCATCTTCTATTAACAGTGAAGTGCTTAGTAATGGTAGGATGGCCAAGCTCAGTGGTAACCAGCAAAGATCTCCAAGCTTTAAGGGCCTTTCAGTGCCAATAAAATCAAGCCGAACTATCAAGGATCTCAGTATTAATTCTGATTGCTCACTGCCTAATTGGGTTCCACAAGGTTCTTTCAGATGAATCTATGAATTCTGATGCTACTCTTGCCTGCATTAACACAATTCCGTGCATCATGAGAAGGCTTGAAAACATGATCTGTTTATAACTAAGTATGATATATATGCCATTGGATGTTATTTTGGTTGGAAACTGAACATTATTAATGTGACAGAAAGTGTTAATTCCAACTTGGATGATTAGTTGTATGGTGTAAGCCTTATCAGAATTTCAGTCTCGTTTTTCAAGCACCTAGTTTTTTTTCCCAAAGTAATCAATGTCATCTGATATTTTGATTTTTAACTTTTAAATTCGTAATATCTTGTATCCGTGGCATGAAATTCTGTGGTGTAAGAATAGGTGTCGATCGAACCATTTGTTTGTATGTGTAAACCTTGTTAGAGATATTTTTCGAATGAACTTCAGAATTTAATAAATGCTCCATGTCTTGTAAGTCATCATAATCTAACCCACTCAGGCAGATCCGAAATTCATCATTATTTATGTTTTTTCTTACATTTTCTCCTCTTACATCAGTTTAAAAACTATTTTGAATTTTTTTTCTTTGAAAACTAAAAACAAAACATACCCTATTGTACCTAAGTTTTGTCTCTTTTAATAATTGACTTTCAGCTTTTCTTATGCTCCTTAAAACATAATGTTGGGTATCAGAGTATAGCATAAGCACACGCAACTAAAATAAAGATGAGAAAACCAAAGATGATGACAATAATGTTATTTCACTGATGGAAAGAAATTACAAACTAACCCTCTCTCTAAGTTCAAGGAGGAAACAATAACACCCTCTCTTGAAACAAAGGAAAGAACACCCTCTCTCTAAATTCAAGGAGGAAACAACGACACCCTCTCTTGAAACAAAGGAGAGAACAATTAAACTACTAAGAGAACCTTAAAGGAGGAACTACTTTTCCTCTCTTACTTTATCTCTCTAGCACAACAATAATAGAAAAGAAACGAAGTGACTGGGGTAAGTTTCAAGGGAAAATACTGTGTTCCTTATATAGTAATAAAAGCAAACACCCAAGTAATATTCCCCCGATGTGAGACTTCACTTCTCACAATCTCCCACTTGAAGATTTTGATTAAATTAATCAAATCTTCACACCATTTTATTATCTACCATAAAACATCACCTACATCGGACATTCAACTTCCTCTTGATGGGGTACACCCACAATCTCCTGGACACAAAATACTTTGCTCCTCCAAGGGATAATACCGGCGATTTCCACACGTCAGAGTGAACCAAGTCCAATCTATGTCTACCTCTGGCTGTCACTTTAGCAAACTTCAACATATGTTGCTTGCAAGAGATTACGCTCCACAAGGATCTTCAGACCACGTTCTGACATATGACCAAGTCTATGATGCCACATGACCACCGCTTCTTCTTGACTTGATGCCGCAACTGTTACATCTGCTTCTTGCAACGTATACAAACAACACATACAGATTCCTCATGATCTTCTTTGCTTTGATGACCACCAAACTCCCCTTCACCACCTTCAAGATCTTACCTTTAACATGGATCTTACACCCGAGGTCATCTAATTGCCCAATGGACAATAGATTCTTCTTTAAGTCCTTCACATGCCGCACCCCTTGAATAGTACGAACAGTACCATCATACATAGGTCATCTAATTGCCCAATGGACAATAGATTCTTCTTTAAGTCCTTCACATACCGCACCCCTTGAATAGTACGAACAGTACCATCATACATTTTTATTTTGACAGTACCAACTCCAGCAATCTCCAAGGCATGATCATTTCCCATAAACACGGATCCACCTGAGATAGGTTCATAAGTGTGGAACCAATCTCGGTTTGAAGTCATGTGCCAAGTTGCACCTGAATCCACCACCCATTTGTCATGAAACTGTTTTTCACCTTCAGAACTAATCACTGCCTCACTCACCAGAATGTCTCCTTCATCTTCTTCTTCCGGGGTACTTGCAACACAACCCTGTGAGGTTGATGCTCCAGATTTCTTTCCTCAATTCTTCCTCTGCCAACATTCTTTCTTTGTATGCCCTTTCTTACCACAATAAAAGCATTTTAAGCTCTTCATACTTCGAGACTTCGAAGTATCACGATTTTGACTCCCACTGAATTCACGTTCCGTCGATCTTCCACTCCCCATTGCCAAGGCCTCTGCTTGTCTGGAACTTTCTACCTTATTCATTCGTCTGGACTCTTCTTCAAGAATAGCTCCGACAACATCCTCAAAGTGTAGACGTCCACCAATATTATTATTTGTAATATTGATGATGAGTTGATCGTACGAATCAGGTAAACTCTGAAGTAGAAGCTCTGCTCGCTCATTTTCAACGATGTTGAAATCTGCTGCTGATAACTGGGCAGACAAAGTATTCAGAACATTGATGTGGTCCGTTATTGATGTGGACTCACTCATCCGAAGAGTATAGAGTTTTCTCTTCAAGAATATCCTTGTGTGAATGACTTCACCTCATATAGTTTGATGAGGGACTCCCAAATCTCCTTCGCAGTATCCTTTTCCACAACACTGGATAAAACCGTATCTGCCATTGTTAAGTGCAAATTTGCTATAGCACTATCATTAATTACTTTCCACCGTGCATCCGAGATTCCTACTGTCTCTCCTCAATTGCTTCTATACAATTGTTCTTCCTCAAAATTGCCTTCATCTTCAACTTCCACAACGAGAAATTATTCCCGTTGAACTCTATCTCATATTTTGTCGCCATGGTTTTAAACCGACTTATGCAATCCTCACTATGAATAGTATTGTCTACTGGAACAACAAGGGTATACCGTGAACCAGTACACCAGGTAAGTTCCCAGGAAAGAGAGGTGGGTCACTAATGGACACGCTTAAATACCAAGTCTTTCCTTGCCAGAACTTTCCTAGACATGCACTATCACACTACCACACTATCCAGTACTCCAACACTATTCTAGCAAATTTAGCAGCGGAAAACAAAACCAACTAACCTGGCAATGGAACACAACGAACCTGACTGAACAACACAATGAACCTGACTGACCTGCGAACCTGGCCAACACAACGAACTAGCCAACTTGTGAACCTGCCAACCTAGCACAACTGACCTCCAACCTCGCTCTCCTACCAACTTGGGAACGAATCAGCCAACTTGCAAAACCTGGCTCTGATACCACTGTTGGGTATCAGAGTATAGCATAAGCACACGCAACTAAAATAAAGATGAGAAAACTAACGATGATGACAATAATGTTATTTCACTGATGGAAAGAAATTACAAACTAACCCTCTCTCTAAGTTCAAGGAGGAAACAATAACACCCTCTCTTGAAACAAAGGAAAGAACACCCTCTCTCTAAATTCAAGGAAGAAACATCGACACCCTCTCTTGAAACAAAGGAGAGAACAATTAAACTACTAAGAGAACCTTAAAGGAGGAACTACTTTTCCTCTCTTACTTTATCTCTCTAGCACAACAATAATAGAAAAGAAACGAAGTGACTGGAGTAAGTTTCAAGGAAAAATACTGTGTTCCTTATATAGTAATAAAAGCAAACACCCAAGTAATATTCCTCCGATGTGGGACTTCACTTCTCACACATAAAAAACAAATGGTTTGAATCCTTGATTTGATTGAGAATGAATATAGGCCCAGAAAGAAAGGTTGTTTCCATCCACCAGGCATGCTGCTGTATGGTGTGAGAGCCCTTTTGTTTGGGCCTTAATGTCTTTTGCCCTTATAGTTTCTTCCTTTTGCCTTCAAAAACAAACTATATAAAGCCTTGAACCACCAAAAAAAATAAAGTCTTTACCCTTCACATCCATTAATTCTTCTTCCTTACACCCATTGATTCTGTCATTCTTATTTCTTTCATCATTTTTTGTATACATTTGTACACATATTATAGTGTGGCTTTACTGAAAACTGCTGCACCAA
>BDMB01000036.1:1241987-1255921 GCA_016859785.1 Macrotyloma uniflorum
TGCGTCAAGAAAAAGCAAAAATGTGTGCAAAAGTTGGCAACACACGATAGTTTCAGCTACTCCTTGAGATGGGCCCCACAAGACTGATGAATTCTGATCCGACGGCTCCCCAGTCACACCAATGGCAGCCACAATGATCAACGGTGACGACAAAATTAAGACTGTTGTGTTCATGTTCCGGAAACATAACTGTCAAAGGAGAAAATAAATAATTAATCTTTTAATTTTTTTTAATTATCAATAATTATTATTGTTTCGGACATAATAGGATAATAATGAAAAAAAATGTATAATACTTATGACTTGTTTATCGGATTAAAGTTAATAATAATTACATAATTGAAGATGTTGATTTATGAGTAAATAATAATCTAAAATTATTTTACATTATTGTAGTTGACTGTTTACTTTCTCAAAAGATTTTTTTTTTTTTTATAAAGAGAATTTTTTCTTGTATAAACACTCTAATTTTATGAATTTTCTTAATTATAGTTTTGATACGAAAACAATTAATAATATCTTGAAAACATGAAAACTGAATAAATGTTGATGTAATTTTATAAATAAGATTATAAATCTTTAGTCTTAATTCTACAAATTATTTGTTTTAATATATATTTGTACAAAGCATTATTTAGCATCAATTAAACATGTTTATAAAATGAAATAAATAACGTTTTGCAAGATTAAGTATTGATTTAAAATTATAAACTTAAAGTAACATTAAAGACTTGGATTCTTAGTTCATAAGAAAACAAAGAAAAGAAACAAACAAATGACACATTCTCTTATAATATGCTTTTCTTTTGTTCATGGTTTCATTTTCTTTCACATAATTTGTTTACCAAAACCGCATCATTTTCTTTAAAAACGATATTTCATAATTTTTTTCTACTTTATTAGATGTACAAAATTTTTATTATTTTTTAATAGAAATATTTATTAATCTGAATCCACTAAAGTTGACTTCATGGAAGAATTTGACTGTTTGAATTATGATTGCAAAAAACATTTTTATTAATTTTGTTAATAATTAGTATTTTTTACAGAATTTTGTTGGCTAGTAAATTATTTCTTTTGAAGTATATTATTTTCATTTATAAAAGTTGAGATCTTTAAATAATCTAAAACCCAATTTAGTTGGAGTACAGTTATTTTTTATTTCAATGTAAAGAAAAGTTTCAGTTTTGAAAGATTTATGTTACAGTGAATTGAATATTTTGTCAGTTTTTTAAAATAAAGTAGATTATATGACAATTTGTTATATGATGTAATTAATGATAGAAGTAATAAAACATTAAATAAGAGAAAAAAAAAAGAATATTTTATTTTATCCATACTATTATTATTCTTCTTCTTCGTCTTTCTCTTCCTCGTTCCAAGTCTGAAAACAATGAAACGTTGAAACGGAAGAGAGTGGAAATTGGAATGATTTTGGGTTTGTTCATTGCTTTCCGCAAATGAAGTGCTTCTACTTCTCCAACGCAGAAGACGAAGATTGCGTGGCAGCGGTACCGAGTTCGCGCGGTTCCACTTCGCGCGTGTCGTGGGCGCGTTCGCTCAGTCTCATGGACACGCGCAGCCGCTCCAACTTTGACTCCGACTCCACGGAATTCTCCGACACGGTGGACTTTCACCATTTCTTGGTCCAGCGCCGCGCCAACGACCTCCGCCTCTTCCCCATCTCCGCGCTGAAGTGCGCCACGCGCGGGTTCAGCCGCGCCCTCCTCGTTGGCGAAGGGGGGTTTGGGTCCGTGTACCGGGGTGTGGTGGATGAAAAGGAGGTGGCGATCAAGCAGCTGAACCGCAACGGGCAGCAGGGGCACAAGGAGTGGATCAACGAGGTGAATTTGTTGGGAGTGGTGAAGCACCCTAATCTGGTGCGGTTGGTAGGGTACTGTGCTGAAGACGATGAAAGAGGGATTCAGAGGCTTCTGGTTTACGAGTTTATGCCGAATAAGAGCTTGGAGGAGCATCTCTTGGCGCGAGTCCCTTCCACGGTTCTGCCTTGGGGGACCAGGTTGAGAATTGCGCAAGATGCGGCTCGCGGTTTGGCCTATCTTCATGAAGAAATGGATTTTCAGGTACTGTATGTGTGATGGATTGTGACTTTTCGACTTTGCCTTGTCGTATCGTCATTTATGTGATTTTCTTTCAAAACGAACATGTGGGTCTCTGTGGTTAAATTGAAAAAATTGGGTACTTGATTTTGAATTGTGTTTATTGATTGTACTCAATTCATTCATTTTGGATAACAGTGAAGTGGTATGTGTGTGGTAGATGGATGGTGATCTTTTATGGAATATGATAATTTGTAGAGAATTTTTGTCACGGATTGTTTCACAGAATGCATGTTGCTTCGTACCTATAGATTTAGTTTGGCTGTGGAATCAAGTTTAAGAGATGGTTTCAGATGTGCATTTGGATTAGTAGGTGGGCAGATTTGCATTTGGGTGTACCAAATGTTCAACCAAACTGGGCAGGAAATCGTTGATCTGGATTCATGTAATTAATGAATTTTTAAACGTGAAATTTGTCTTAGTAAAGCAAATGTTGAGAATTGATTTTTTTTTCTTTGTTTATGATTTAGGGTGAAGTAGAAATACAGAAGAGTTGTGAAGATTGAAGAACTTTGTGACTTAGACATTACTCTTTGGCTTTTTTAGGGTTAATTAATGGTTTACAAAAATAGGCCCCATCAGACTTTGGCATGACTTAATTATTTTTTATGTTTGTGGATGGTTTGTAGTGTGGATAGATATCTTTTACAGCATTTCACATCTGCTAAAAACATTAGACAACTTTTCTTGAAACACACTATTGATGATTGCCGCTATTACTGGTGCAGCTAATATTTCGGGATTTTAAGACGTCCAACATCTTGCTGGATGAGAATTTCAATGCAAAGCTTTCTGATTTTGGACTGGCTAGGCAAGGACCTTCGGAAGGGTCTGGCTATGTTTCAACAGCAGTAAGAGTTTGTCTGTACCCTGGGGAAAATTCAGTATATTCTACAACTATGCATAACATTGTTTGGAAATTTAAAAACTTGCATTATAAAATCAGATGAACGTGTCTTCTGGCTGCTTATTTTAAGCAAATTAAACTATATTTTACCATTTTCGATGTGAACAAGTATAATTTATGAAAAAGTCACAATGATGATCTAAAGTCTGAATCTTTGTTTTTGATCCTGATATTTTGCTGTTTTGCAAAATAGATGACTTACTTCTTCTTTGCAAAGGTTGTTGGCACCATAGGTTATGCCGCACCAGAGTATGTTCAGACTGGTAAGCTAACTGCGAAGAGTGATGTGTGGAGCTTTGGCGTAGTTCTTTATGAGCTTATCACTGGGAGGAGAGCTGTGGAGAGAAACCTACCTAAAACTGAACAAAAGCTTTTGGAGTGGGTTAGACCATATGTTTCTGATCCTAGGAAGTTCCATCATATTTTAGACCCCCGACTTGAGGGACAATACTGCATTAAATCAGCTCATAAACTTGCAATCCTAGCAAACAAGTGCCTCATGAAACAGCCAAAGTCTCGCCCAAAAATGAGTGAGGTGGTTGAGTCTCTTGGAAGCATTATTATTGAGACAGTTACTCTGGATGAATGCTTCTCCCAATCTGCTGTAGCCACTGGAGCAGAAAAAGAAGAGAAGGTATCTGTACAGGAAACTGAAGCTGAACCACCTAAACAAGGGAACAATTACCTGAAGAAGGTTTTTGAATTCAAAGATATTGTCAGCTTAAGAAATAAGTCTATTGGAAGGTTGGATTGGAAAAGTTGGGCGCCTGGGCTAGTAAGAAGTTGGTGACGATTGACCTTACAGTCATCTGCTAATCGCAATGTTTGTTGATCACATAGTTTTCAGTCAGTGAAATCGACATTGTCAGGCACACAGTTAACAACATGCTGGTATATACCCAATTTTGTATCAAGTAATAATGTTATGTACAGGTTAATTTTGAGGAATGCTATAATTTATTAGTGATTTTGCCTTCTCAAAACTAACAACGAATTTAGCCATGCAAATCAATGTTTGGGCAGTAACTGGAATCAATGTTTCATATACTCCTTTGAGCCTTGTAACTTGCATGTTATAATGTTTTCTATATAAAAAAAAAAAAGCTACTGAAGATGTTTTATTAATAAAAGAAGGTGCTATTATTTACTGCAACAGCACTCAGTTTAGAGCGTACCAGTCTCGTTTCTGTATGTTTCATTTGTTGTAAATATGTAATTAAGTTTCTTTTGGGCTTCGTGGTTAAGAAATGTTTGTTGTTGTTATATATATATATATATATATATATATAATTCTATTTTGTCTTTTTATCTGTCGTTAAATGCAATAGTATTCAAATTAAGAAAGAAAATATATTAATTTCCTCATTTATATTAAGATTATTTGTAATATTGTAATATTTTTTTATCTCTTTTATTTTTTTTTACATTGTATATATAACTTCTGCTCTTTTTATGAGGGTATAATTAAGGAAATGACAATTAACGGGTTTGTGTGATTAAACTTTTTCATAAATATTAAAAAAATAAAAAAAAATGTTATAAATTTTGCCATAAGGTATAACCAGATAAGTTAAGTAAAGAGCTTGTATAAATTTGTTTACGCATAAATTAGTTTTAATTTATAAAAAAACTACTTTGTTTTCTTCTCTTAGAACACACAATAAGATCCACTTTAAATACTAAAAGTTTTAAAATAGCAGATAACTAGATTTTCTTTTCCAATAATGACATAATTTTCTTCAAAAAGTGTCAGGTAAATGAAAAATATGGTTGTATAGTTGTAACTATTAATAAGATTTATTTGGTTAATATTTTTTTTAGTTCCTTCGTCTGCTCGTTTTCAAATTTTCTTAATAAGAAGTTCACACGCAAAATGTTTGATTCAAATAAATTTACATTCAATGAAAACTTCAAAATAGAAGTTTCATGCACGAGTTAAGAATGTACTGTAATAAATTTATATCTAATTGATGGAAGAGTTAATTTATTAGGTTCTTTATAAGCAGTATCTTTAAGTTAGCATTTGTCAGTATTTTTATGGTTTACAAAAAATTTTGACAATTTTGTATTATACATAACTTGACAGAATGAAAATACATGTTCACAGATTTTTCTTTATGGTCGAACCAAGAAAATCATGAAGTTGGATACAGAGAGAGTTGAATGAATCTCCTGAGCATGTCCAAAACTCATTCAATTGATCGTGAATCTTGCATGAAGTCACTATTCAATGTGTCACACGACAAATGGTCCCAATGACTTGAATTTGAATCAAAGAATTTTCCACTATTCCCACTTGTTTTGTGATAGTTTCAATAAAGCAACAACTAGACATCAACAAATCCTTGGCAACCCCGAAAAGAACATTGAAAGTTATGGTAAAGGTTCCAACTTAACGTAATACATACTAGAGGATAATCTATAAACAAACACATGTGACCTCTTACTCAATGGACCCATGATTTTCCAACTTGCAGATCCACGTTGTAGTTCCAATTAGCTGCCAATGCTATGGTTCTTAAGATACTTTTATTTGATATTTCTTTTTCTCCATAGTGAGCTGTTCTTGATGGACCATACGCTTTATGGTATCATATATTCATATTGCAAAACAAAATGTACCCTGCATCCTTTAGCCATGATGGAAGAAAAAAATATCTTTCCAAGATATTATTAAGTCATATCACAACTCTATGTGAAACTGCACATTGCAATTAAGTGTAACAAAATAGAGAAGGAACACTGCTTACAATATTGAAAAGCATCAAAATTGAGCTAACCAGAACTACAAAAGAAAGTATCTGCAGTTCCAGATATTTTGACCAATTTTACAAACAGAACCTACAATATATACATGCAAGAATACTAAGATATGTAAAGCATATTACATTAACATGTGTGATATGAAAGTGTTCAAGTCTCATGCAACTTTCAAGTTCGTGTATTTGCATTGTCATGTGAGAGAGGGGAAACTGAAGCTGTAGTGATTCTACCATGGGTAAAATCATCAGCACTTTTTCTACGACCACGAGAGGTATTCAGAGAACGATTATGATGTACATGGGGAACCTGCAACTGCTCCAAATCTGTGACAACCTCGTGCATGTTTGGTCTCAACTTGGATTCTGTTGCAAGGCATCGCAGAGAGAGAGAAGCTACCTTAAAAGCCTCATCTATGTCATATTGGCCTTCAAGACGGTTATCCAATACACGCAAAAGCTTTCTCTTGTTTGCTACGTATGGCTTTGCCCATTCCACCAAATTATGCTGTCCTGATGGTCTGTTCTTGTCCACAGCCCTCCTGCCAGATAACAGTTCTAGCAGCACAACTCCAAAACTGAAGACATCACTCTTTGCACTCACATGACCTTCATCAACGTAGATTTTAGACATTCATCAAAATCATATTTAAAATGAGTTCAGAAGTGTATGTGCTCAACCAAAACTAAATCAATAATGAATTCTAATTTTCTTGTCTACAATGACAGAACCAGATTTGAACTTAAGATCTTGTCTAAACCGGAATAAATGATATTAAGTTGAATCTTGAAGAAACATATGTACTCAAAATAGAACGGCTGAAGTTGCCATTTCATTATGTAAAAGGTCCAATTGATGTTATTTTAATGTCAAGAACCAAATTAAGTACTAGTACCAATTTTGAGGAGTAAATAACTATTTATCTAAATGCACAATACCTGTAGCTAGATATTCTGGAGCTGCATATCCGTAGGTTCCCATTACTCTGGTGGAGGCATGAGTTTTGTCAAGTTTAGGTGCGTCCTTTGCCAGCCCCAAATCAGCAAGCTTTGCATTATAATTCTGAAACAGATCAGCAAGGGAATCTTCATATATGATATCTAAATAATTTCCTCTATTTATGAAACCATGTGTGTGTAAAGGGCACATACTGAATCCAGCAAGACATTTGAGGTCTTGAAATCTCGATATATCACTTTTGTTTCAGCACTGTGAAGAAATGCAAGCCCTTTGGCAGCACCAAGAGCAACTTTCAAACGCAGGCCCCAAGAAAGAGGTTGAAAATATGACCCTCCTGTTACAAGAATGTTGCTGATGTTAGGCACACTTCACCAGGTCAAAGATGTGAAAAGATGGGACATGAAGAACTCACTCATGAACAAGTGATTCTCCAAGCTACCACGAGGCATAAATTCATAGACCAGAAGGCGGTCTCTATCTTCAAAGCAATATCCAATTAATTTCACTAGATGAGGATGAGAAAGCTGGCCTAGATAGTTTACTTCATCCTAACATAGAAAGTAAATTTAAACACTGTAAGGCAAACCCATATAAGGGTAGCACTTAAACTCCTCCTTGTTTTCCAACTTTTCATAAAGTTATTATTTCAGTTTAATAGGCATGTAGTGTAAGTATAAATGTTTTTATATTATCAATAAATCAAAAATCATTTTTAGTAGAAATAACAAAATTATGTTTGAAACTTATACATTGCATGAGTGCATATATTATATGTTCATTATTTATACCATACAAATCAATACACGTTTAATATGTAGTCGTGTTATACACTTGAGTTTAGTTTAGAAGTGAAACTTGGTTAAGATAAGGCACCTTGAGACTTGCTTCATGAGTCATACCGTGCCTTGCCTATAAGGTAAAAATATTCTCAAACATGAATTGATAGTTAAGCACATAACAGAGGCAGTGTTTGCTTCTTAATTAGCAGAAGTAAATCAAAGGGTTTAAAGTTTTAAAGAAATAGATAAAACTCACCAACCACTCCTTGTGACCTTGGAAGCTATCCTGGCTAAGCCTTTTCACAGCAACAACAACGCCCGTGCCAGGTTTGGCTGCAGAAAGTGAGTGATCATCAATCCAGCCCTTAAAAACTGATCCAAAACCTCGTTCTCCTAACACACTGTCCTTACGGAAATTTCTTGTGGCAGCTGTAAGTTCTGTCAAACTAAAGCTCTTCAGGTTGGATGAGTGCAAGATCTCAACCTCACTCTTAAGAGTCCGAGGCACCGAAACCTCTAAGACCTTACTAATTGTGCTACTGAGATCTTTTGTAATTTTACTACTTGGACTGCTGAGATCTTTTGCATCGGCATTAATGTGCTTTGAATTTAACCCTGATATCATATAATCAAAGTTCAACTTTTATAAACTACATGGCTGGCAGATATCAAACACATGTCGCATTCATTTAGCTTAAAATACTGGGTGTTACTTAGACAAAGTTATTCTTATGAACCGTATGAGTAAATGTTGAAGAGAACAGTCAAATTCCCAAAGTTAAGACCAGATGAAAGAACTGAAGGAGTAGTTTAAATATAATGAAACGAGATATTTGGCATCAAACAACAACTGAAAGAGTGTAGTTGACAAACCAAACCCACAATAGCTAGCAAGCAAACCAGGCTTAATAAAAAACAACTTTGTCTAATTAAAGATTCTCCATGTAGTCTTCTAAAACCAAAGGGAATGAGACGGAGCTGAAGTTGAGTAACATAAAAGTGGAGACCAAAACCAATCAACACAGAAGCACATGGATCTGAACTCGGTTCAAAAGCATGTAGGGTGCTGAAATAAAGGTAAAGAAAAATTTGAAATTTATACCAGTTTTAATTTTGGTGCTCAAACAAAGTCCCATGATAGAAGCAATATCAATTCCTTGAGCCTTGTTGCCTATAGATCACAACAAAGTAAGTTCATTCATATCAGGTCCAGCAGAAACCATGATCATGAATTGTAAAGAAGGAAAAAAGGAAAGATGTGATAGAAAAACCGGAAAAGATGAAGAAAAGAAAAGGCCAGGAAAACCTGTTTCAACTGAAGTTGAGTCAGGGGATATAGGGAGAAGGAGAAAGGAAGAAGGTACAGCCTACAGTCGGATGCAGGAAGAGAGAGACAGGTTTTCTAAGATGTTAGGGAGGCATTAATATTAGTGGTTGTAGTGTTCTGTGTGGTCCCTAGAGAAAGAGAAACAGAGAGACTATTCGAAAGTTAAAGAACAAGTTGACCAAAGTTCCAGATAAAACCTTGGAAGGATTAGTAAAGACAAAGAATAGAGAGGTTGAAGTGACGAAGGAAGGTGGGTATGGCCATTCAAGTAGGCACTGTATGGCATGTAATGTAAGGAACTCCTTTTGGTCCAGCTTTTCTGAACTTATAATTAAACTTAACAAATAACTTCAAGAGTCAAGTTAGAGATGTTTAGATATTTTAGAGCTTACTGATTATTTTTTCTTTTGTTACTATCAATCAATCACAAATTACTTTTTTCATGACTTTTAGGATAATTATCAAAGTGAACAAAGTTACACTATATAGAGAATTGTGATTGAATGACTGGAGATATCAGTTTTATACTGTTAATTTATAGTCTACTTTTTAGTTTGCTTTAAGCTAAAGGCTGTTTAAATAGGTAAAGTTTACTTATAAGTTAAATGCTGTTTTGAGATAGTTCTAAGTTAGGCAGAGGCATCACTCTTTTTTGAAGTCCTTGAAAATTCTTTCTTGTGGAACACTACAATGTCACACCACTGCATCAATCAACACACAAAACTTAGTGTAAATGGTTGGATTACTATTTTATTTTGGTTGGCAATTCATTTCTGATATATCTGAAGGTGATAGAATGTTTCCTGGTTTGGATTTTGTTTTATGTTTGGAGTGTCAATAATTTGGAGAATGTAGGGTTCTCTAGCAAGTTGGAAGTAACCTTGCTTGTTTTGTAGCAATGCATGTTGAGCAGAAATGGACCCATTCAGCTTTTGCCACTTGGTGTTTTATTGTTCACGACACTTCACGCAAGTGATGGTGAACACGATCACTTTGTTCTCATCCATGCCCCATATCCATATATCCTATTTTTATAATACCCTCGTGCCATTTGCAAACTTGATATTTTCTGCGTTCCAAACATCAGAATCAAATTTAGATTATTTTAATAATAACTAATTGTTCATAATTGAATATGATTACAATGGATTGTAATAAAGTTTAAATACAAATATTTAAAAAAACAGAAGAAAAACAGAGATTTTTGCTGTCATGATCTTAAACTAAGATTCTTCTATATTTCTGATCTATGGAGGGACTGGCATTAGTCAACAAATTGACAGCAATAATTTAAAATAAATTGTGGATACTATTTCTGGGACGGTTTTGATGACTGATTAAATTTTGTTTTTAGTCTGCTTTAGAATTGTGATAGTTTATATTTTTATTTGATAAATGTTATGGTAGGTTATATATATCAAATATAGAACAACATAAACAATGGTCAGTTAAAATATGTATAGATTATTAGCCATTTCATAAGATATGTATTAAAAGTGAATCAGTATTCTTGAAAATCTAAGTAATTTATTGTGCATCAATGAATGTGGAGTCCAATAAAGTCAACTACAATAAAGGTTTAATATTTGACTATTATAGTAGTCATAAAGTAGTAGTAGACAAGGAATAAGTAATGTAGGTGTTGGATATTTGGCCCCATTTAACGTCTGCACAACTTCTGAATAATGATTCAACTCTGATTTAACCTATGAAGTTGTAACCTTTTAAAAGAAAAAAATGCTAATCCAAAATCTGTAAAATTTTAAAAAAACTAAAAATATATTTCGTGAAATAAAAACATCCTTGATGAAAAAGCAAAGTATATACAACTTAGAAGACTACTTTAATTTTTTTTCTAATTAATAAAAACTTTTTTTTTTTTTTTCAAATCAAAGAGAAAATAAGATTTTTCTTAATATTTTTTATTTTCTTCTATATTATTAAAAAAATTAAATAAGAAAAAAAAATTGTTATTATTTTTTATTTATTAAAAATAGAAAATTTAACTTAATCTTTAAAAATAAAGATTATATTTTAGTTATTTTTAATTGACGTAAAATTTTTAATAAATCCTCTTACGTTAAAAAATAAATATCTTAAAAACATAAAAGTTATGATGAATAATATACAAATAAACTCTAATATTATATTAAAAAAATAAGATAAATTTAATTTAATTATATAATTAAATTTAGATTTTTATAAAATAAATATTAATCTAAAAGATAAAGATTATATTTTAATTATATATTATAAATTGATCCAAATCTCTAATATCATATGTTTTTTTCATTTTTTTAGCCATTTTTATCAAAATAATGTCTATTCTTATTTTTAAAGAAAAAAAAAATTCAAAATAAGGGTTTAATACTTAAACAAATAAAGGAACATATAATTATCATTTTCATTAACATATTTAGAGTGTGTTTCGGATAGAAAAAAATAACTATTTTAGTAATGAATTAAAATTTGACGAAAGCTTCACTAAAAAATTATGTTAATAATAATGAAATGTAGCTAAGTTCACCTCTTGAGCTTGTGCAGGAGGTGCAACCTTTCCTGTCCCAACGGCCAAATTTGACTTTTATGCCCAAACAACATTATCCCAATTTCATAATTTAGCTTCAATTACAAATACAATTATAGTTAGCTTAGACATTCACTGCTAATAAAATATACAGAGAGGTGACAGCAACAAAACAACTGTCATTGAGTTATGGTGACAGCAACTTAACCTTTAGGTTAAAAATTATTGGTACAAATGCTTTTTTTTCCTCTTAGAAAAACAGAATGCTAATATTAAATGATCGCGTATAACAGAAAGGTAGGAAACACAATCCATTTTTACGTTCAGATCTGGAAATTTTTCATTGGTAGAATAATGGGTTTTCCATAGGCAAGTAGCATCAGCAACAACATCACACCAATACTACGTAATCCAACTTTGATCTTCTTTAAAACATAAATCTCTCTTATTTCGCCAACTATAGAACGATTTGAAATATCATAACCCTTTTTTTTAATATCCAAAATTTATTTGAGCTCATAAGAATACTATTTTCCTAGGCCCAAATAAGTAAAGAAACTTGAATGCCCAAATAAATATCAAGAATCTTAGCACAACTCAATGATTAGCATAAATAGCATAACTTTTAAAAGAAAAACAAAACCATAATGCTGATCAAGTGCAACCTTAAAAAACGTTTAACAATAAAAAAAAAATTGTTGGAAGCAACAACCCCCTCAAATTAGGCTTTGCTCGATTTGCAAACCAATTACAAATCAATCAGTGATCAATGGAGTCAAATTTTCAGCCAGTGTTAATTACTACTGAATGCACCAAATCCAAATCAGTTAGTTGCGTAGGCTTTCTACTTCAAATTGCTCTATGAAGTAGTTTTGTCTGGAATGGACATTATGGAAGGGGTGAAGGTAAGTTCTTAATGGTAATGGTCTCCTCCAAAAGGGTAAAAAATGGTTAGGTAGCGAAAAAACTCAATCAAATTTATTTGGCGAGGATTGTATCATCACAAATTTATTTTGCAAGGATTGTTGTGTAATTAGTACACTCTACCGTAATCTCATTTTTCACGACCAAAAATGAAAGTAAACAAGTGCATTAAAAATAATAATAATAAATGAACAGGTTTCCATTGAGAGAAGTTAACAGACATCAATCTTGTGTTGCAGCTCCTTGGTTGAGCTCGGCAAACCTCATGCCAACCCGCATAGAATGCTTCAGAAATTTCTCTGCACATCTTCGAACACAGGTTTCCTCTTGCTTTTGCAGGGATTTATGTTTAAATGTGTCGACACAATCAGTAAAGCATCTCTCAACCAGTGAATTATACATTCTCAGACTGCAATGAAACATAAATCTTAATCAAGACCCCCACCTAATACCAAGCAAAAGAAAGAACAACTAAAGAAGCAATTTCTATGTCATGGGTTGAACAATGTATCCCTCATCAAGTAGTAACTATCATCCTATTATGTCATCTTCCAAAACAAAAAGTAGTTTATAAATTCAAACACTCATAGAAAATAAACTGTCAAAATGTCACAATTTGAAACATTCAGGCATAATTTTAAAATGGAATAAACTATCAAATTCGTTCCTAATAGAATTAACCTATCTCCTAATTGGCCCCTAAAGTAATGAACTATACATGTGTTCAAATATCAGAAATCATTCTAAGTGAGTATTGATAAACCCTTCATGATTGATCCATGGTAGTAAATATATCAAGCTTAAAAACAGCACCTATATAGTTTTATTAGGATATTTAGGAAAGAAAGTGATATTTTGGATACTAAAATGATGGCTAACTAACTAACTCTTTCAAAATACAGCTAGCCACCACAATTTCATCAGCAATGTCAAGATTTTTAGAGTCACCGCCACAGCAGTAATTTTCCGCAATACAAAAATGGAGACTAATTGATTTGATTCAATGGAACTCATTTCAAACCATCTAGGCCTCTTTTAACAAATGTTGTTCCCAAAACGTCCAGAAGCAACATTCGCTTGTTGCGCTGGTTTCAAGGAGAACTTCACTATGGGCTTCATGGAAAGAGCACACACAGAGATTCGAAACAATGGTGCTACCCATCATTAACAAAATAGCACGAAGCCCCCAAAACTAAAAGAGAGTCATCAACACACAAGCTCACACAATATACAATATACATGAAATTCCACATTTTGAAAAGTGGCAACGAATAAATTTAACAAATTGGAGGTGATAAGAAGCAAAAGGAACTAAACCTGTCACGGATTTGAAGCTGCTCCATCATGGCAGACATTCTTTGCCTATCTGCCTCAGGAAGAGATTCCATATCCGCTAACATGTTCTTGTCCATAGTTGATCGATCCACCGATTAGTCACCGTCCAGGGTTTTGCAAGAAAGTGCGATTCTTTTCTGCTATACAGATCAAACCCTAACTCGGCAGAGCAAGAAGAAGAAGCAGGTATATATATAGTCACACCACCCGTTTCGACTTAACCTAGAATTATTAAGGGTTTCAGCTTTTGACTAAAACGCACCGTCCCACTTATATATATATATATATATATATA
>BDMB01000036.1:1255956-1295227 GCA_016859785.1 Macrotyloma uniflorum
TTTCTTTTTTAGTTTTTTTTTTTCAAATAAAAGTAAAAACAATGTGGGCGACTCAAATATTTTTTTTTTAAATTAAAATGTACTTTTCATATAATAATGATATTTAAATATGCTTCTAGTAAATTTAATTTTTATTTACTTTAATTTCTTTTGTATATATACACAAATACGAAATTATGTAGAAAGACAGACAGATTACCTATTTAAAGAGTACTTTTCCAGTCTAAATTAATGATCAATTATAACTAGAATTTTGAATAAAACATTTTTAATTAATTTTTTTTATGAAAATGTTTATAAGATTTTTATTACTTGAGAATATTTTTAGGAATTTTTAAATCTCCCGTACCTTTTAATATCTCGAATTCAAAATTAAACTTTGTTATTTTCAAAAAAGCCTATCAATAATTAAAATAATTTGATATGGCAGTATATATTTTTTATTATAAATATAAAAAATTATCTGTATGTTAAAAAATATTTATTAAAATTTTTAATCTCATATAATTATATATTGAATTTTTGTTTATTATGAATTTTAATTATAGAAATAAATATTTATTCTACATAATTTACAATTTATTTGAATTTAAAATTTAAAATTTAAAATTCTAGTTATGTGATTAAAAAAATTCAAATTTATAATTCTGAATGAAAACGAAAGAAGCTTTTATTTGTTTAGCTTAACTTCTGTGAGATTTGGAAGTAAATAAAGAAGGGTAATATGATAATATCACAAGACACCTCCACTGAACCCACAAATTCATGTCCAGAATTTGTGTAGGGATACTATTATTTTTAAGCCCAAAAACTTAAAAAAAAAAAAAACGGTCTCGATCCAAAGTTTGATTGGGTCGAACTGGAGTAAATTAAAAACTTATAAAGTTTAGGTTCATTTACTTCTTTTTAATAAATTAAATATAACATTTACAAAAAAAATTAAATATACAAAATAATGCAACATTTTAATTATATATATATATATAACTAAATATTTGTACTTTTAAATATTTTTTATTAATTTTTAATTAACTTTTTTCAATTTAGATTTTAAAAATCTATACATAAAATTATCCATCTAGGTGTTCAGTCCAATCAAATATTTTAAAAATTACTTAAACATATTTAATTACTATACTAACAAGTATAAATTAGTAATTATATATGATCACATTTATTTTAACTATTAATGAATTAAATTTAATACTCTAATAATTATGTAAAACTATGAATTACTTATAAGACATATTTAATATTTAATCATTTTAAGGATTTCATTTCATAAGATAAATTTTAAAAATATATTAAAAAAAAAAGACTTTCGCGCTTGTATAATTAGAAATACCTCAAAAAAAAAAAGTTATATTAATCTTTTTATGCTCTTCCATGTATATAATATTAATAACCCAATAATAATCCTACTTTTTAAACCTATATCTAAAATTCATCATGCAACCAAAGAAAATCTAATTAATTTTGCTTTAATAAATTCTAAACCCATAAATAGATTAATAAAAATCTCAAACAACCACGAATTAAGTAAAAAATAATTAAATTTAATTTTTAGTGAATAAAAATTTTGTAATCCAAATCAATTCATCATGAATTAGTGATCAATTCATTTAACTATCTCTCACTTTTTTTAATAATTAAAATATGTGAAATAAACAGGTTAAATTATTAAAATATATTTTTTTTACAAATTTACACTCGTACATGAATAAAATAAATTAAATTATCAAAAATAAAAAAAAATAAAGATAAATTCACCACTAATTCAGTTTGAATCTGTTTAACTTAATGATTAAGTGAGTAAATTTTTTTTTTACTATTATCAATTTATTTTTTTAATCCAACTTGATTAAAATTTATAACGAGCAAATTGACTAACAAATTGAAACTCATATTAATATCCTAGTTTGCGATGATAAAATATTAAAAAAAAAAGTATTTTAATTAAATTAAGATTATAGTATTTGAGAGGGTGAGATAAAAGGATGGAAGAAGCATGGGAAACATTGAAAGGAAATAAAAGGAGAGAGATGGTAAGAGGAAATTGTCAAAGTTGTTGATGGGAGAGATAGAATTGAATGAGAGAGAAAACGCGTAATTGTGATTGTAATTGTAATTGATTTGCAATATATAGCGGCGTTGGTGGTTGTTGATGCTTAGCTTGAGGCTAATGAGATTGACAGTGACCATGGTGGCTACCTATTCTCTATCAATTTCAAATCTCATCGATTGTGTATCCTCAATGGCTAGCATTCCAATAATCAAATATCCCTCTTTCTCACTTCTCCATCTTCTTCTCTCAACCTATTTCTAGTCCACTTCTTCCCTTTTCTTTTCTTTTCTTTCCCACATCACAAACTTTTCTTCACTTTCAGTATTCCACTCTCACGTTCCCTTTGCCCATTCGACTACACGCATATAGAAAAGAAATCATAATCTATTAACAAGTGATTCAATATAATCTTAATAATCTGTTAACCAAAGTTCAGTATATTAACAAGTGAGTAAATCTAGGCTTAATAATCTTGTTAACCTGATTCTGATTCCATGTAAAAATTATTACGAACCTAACTCATCCTCAAAACCGATTCAAAAAGTAAGATTTACACCTCATTTATATACTATAATTCCTCCTATTTTTAGTCTATACGTGATTTTCCAACCATTACCTATGTCTGTCTGTTCACAATATCAACTTTCAGAATCACTTTCAAAAAAAGTTCAACTTAGTGATTGTAAATACAAATATTTTTCCTGAATAACCTCATTAACCAGTTCTTCTCGCCTATAGATCTTAACTCCTGCTGAGATCAAAGTGGGGAGTACCTGAAAAGATAAACAAAAGTGAAATAGAGTAGCAATGAAATGAGTAAAGTAAAAGATATAAAATGATTTTTTTAAAGATAAAATAGTTGACTTGGTGACAGAAAGGAGAAAATTCAGCAGACAATCAACTTCAGATACTGGTTTTCACATTTCTAGACTTTCAACTCTGGCATTTGATTTCTTGCCCTTTAAAATTGGAAAACGTTTTTGTGAACCATGAAAAAGGGTAAACTCTGTAAACTTTGTTCCACAGTGTAATTTGAAATGTATGTAGAGATCAAATTTAGAATGTAAATATAGAGATATTGTGAAGTTTATTTAATGTATATAAAAAATGCTAATTTATGTCGATGATTGATAATTCTTGGAGATTTTGGGTTCTAAACAGAAATCTATGTGTTGACCATTGTATGGATGGAAGATGGTGAGAGAATTGAATCGTATGGGAGGTGTGACAATGAAGATAATTTGACTAATGAAAAGTGGATAAGCTGCTAAAAAGTGGTTATTATCGAAGTAGGTTCAACGCATTAATCAACTGCATTTTAATGCTTAAGAAAAGAATTAAAATATCTTGTGAGTTTTGAGCAAATGGTGATTAACTATTTAAATGACTTGAGAGTTTTACCAAGGGCAATCATGTTTGAGTGGTGCAAGGAAAGAAAACATTGACTTGCATCTGCATTGGAATAAAAAAGGAGTGTAATGTAAAAAATAATTAAGCATGAATCCATATCAGACATAATGGTTGAAGTGGAGAGCATTAGGATGCAAACCAAATTGTTTTGGGTAGAGAAGCAAAAAGGTCCACGATGTAATAAGAGACATCGCACTAACCTTAATTATGTTTCTTAAAAAAAAGCCAGAATGACAGCAATGGTTGAAGTCTGAAATTCTCTCAAGTGGAACCATTTTTAATTGCATATAATAATATTAAATTTAAGTCAAGTTTAAGGATCCAAAGCTAGATTATTATAATTATTAACATTCCTTTCACCAAGCAGCTGACTCAATGTCTTAGCCCATAGTGTTTCTTCTAGACAAGTTTAAAAAATTCCAATTGCTGTTGTTCTTCCAATTAAACATAGTTTGAATGCGCAACTTGTTCAGTTTTTTGGGGCATATAATATCTGGCATTTCAATTAAATACTCATGCATAAGGATTGTGATATCATTATCAAAATGAATATGAACTACCACCTCACCAGTTAGTGAAATGTAAAATTTTAGACTCCTCTCAATGAAGCCAATGAGGGTACATACTATATAAACTTATACTTTTTTATTTCTTAATCAATATACACAGACACTCACTGTTAACATTCACCTTATCTATGTTATCAGAAAATATTTTTCTTTTTATTCTGCAGTTTTATTGATTTTTTTTATTCCTGGGTCGACAATGTTTGTGCAACTGTTAATAAAAAGACAAAGGAGCAAAAGGGTAGGTGGGTCATGCAGATGGATTGTGGAGAAGGTGGCATGGAAAGGTCTTGCCACTTGCAAATAATGAATGATGATGGCATTGAATTTCAATATATGTATAAATTACTGATCCTACATAGCTTTTAATTTGTGTATGAATCTGAATATATTTTTAGGTGCGATAATTTGGCACCCTACATTTAAAAAATATTTAGGATTGGAGTTAGGAAGCAATCACTTACCTAAAACTATTTATCTATGTGTGTTTGTCTGGTAATGAGACAGTGATTTTGACGAGTTGACAAGTGTCTGAATTTAAAAGTTCAATGTCTTCCACCAGAGGCGAATTGGTATATTTTGGGAAGATTACTATCAGCCAAATCAGACTTCCTTCTAAGTTGCGGATTTATTCAAGGAATAAAGTAATCTATTCTGATTCTGCCATCAACAGTAAATGCTTTCTGAATTGTCTTTGCTGATAACACTTGATGTTGATGATGCTGTTCAAATCTAGATTCATTCATACCAAAGGTGAACAGGGTAATCAACATTCTTTATATGGACTCCAAATTTACATTCTTTTGGGTACAGATCACACCACAACTTTATATCATTCTAGCTCTCTCTTTATCAGCTTCAAGATAAATGGATTTTGATGTGTTTATCTCTTAACTCAGTGGAAAGTGCTTTGGAATGTGAAAGTTAGAACTAACTTTTTAGCAAATGGATGTGAAACAAATACACATATCAGTAATTTGAAATGAATAAAATTTAAATGGCATGATCAAGTTTAAATTGGATACATAAAAAGGTTCAAAAATTAATTAACTCACTGTACTCTGCATAAAAATATAATAGACACAAATAAACGTCTCTGAACTTTCCCACAAACATGATAATAAACATTTTCAGTATTTACTTTAAGAAATTGTCAGTATTCCCAGATTCATTTTCTGGGAAATAAAACAAAATCATTGGAAACAAAGTTTAGGATTTTGAGTTTAGTATTTAGTACGACAATATTGTTTCTTGAATAGGATGCAGGTACAAATTTCTACTGTTAATGTTGCAGTGTGAAAAATCTAATCATGAAACGCGGTTTTGGATATAATAACTAAACAAAACTATCCCTCTAATAATCGATTTCAGACCCTTCACTTTTTCTTTCTCATAAACAATAATGAAAAACGAGTACAAGTCTAACTTATGAATTTTATCAACGAAGTGTGAAAAACGATGTTAAATATAAGAAGTGTTTTTTAAGGTGTTTGACTGTTTGTTAAGGAATTAAAACTGATAGAATTTTATTCCAGTCAAAAATTGATAATTTTTTTATAAAATTACTATTAAATTATCTTAAAAATATTGAAGTAAAAAAGGGTAATATTGATTGGGACATAGAAAGCACCAGTGCAACATGTCATATCCCAAAACCCGTTTCATGAAGGAATTGATTGAAACTTGGAAGGATTGATTATGTGACTTTGAAAAAGTAAGAAAATTCTTCAGAACAATGTTCTGGCAGATTGAAAAAGTCAAGTGCATTTTTTCTTCTCACACAACTCAATTAGATTACTAAATTTACATAATGTACTAATAAAGTCCACTCTTACAATAAGTTTTAAAAAACTATGCTAATAATCGATTTAATCAGAGTCTACTATCAATCAAATGTGGTAAACAATAAAAATAGTAATGGAAGTTTAGATATATTTATAAAATAAAGTATGGGTTGGAAGAGAAAGATAATGAAGGAGATTCGAAATGAGAAGAAGATTGAATTGAATTTGTAATTACAAAAAAAAGTCAATGGAGTAATGGGGTACATTTAAAAGCACATTAGTCAAATTACCTAAATATTCAGGCTAAGGAGTGATGGCAGCATTACTAATATCGAACCACCCCACCAACACATTCAATTAAGATTAGCCAACCTTTCTTTCTCTCTCTACATTACCCTTTTCTCATTTAATTTAAAACAAAACAAAAAGCCGAAATTTTTGACATTTTTTTTTTTTTAGTTTTTCAAAATAAATAAATAAATATATTACGAGTTCTCGGGAAAACTCAAGTTGACAAATTATCTACCGAAACAATTATAGCGCGACACGTGGACAGTCAACCTTCATGTCTTCGACACCCTCCGCTTGATCCAACGGCGCTCGCGGCACGCTTTACGAGATCTGAGAAAAATGCTTTAAAAACAGTTTTTGCTGTGTTGACTTTTCGATTCTTAACCAGAATTTATGACCCTCATTTAAATTTCACCCTCCTTTTTTTCTCCCCAGACACAACAAACAAACACGACAACGCTCTCGCCATCAGAATCATTCATCGCTCCCATCCGTGACCTTCCCACGCGAATCTCGTCCACTTGCCTAAGCGCGTGCACGCCACGCTCCACACAAAACGTACCCGAACATTGAATAAGATCTCAAAACCGGACATAAACCTTTGAGTTTTACTTTATCTTCAACATAGTCAACGCCCCACTCCGAAAAAATCCCCCATTTTTTAAATTTATTTCGTAAATAAAATCACCAAGCAAAGAAAGCAAGTGCGTTTTTTTATTTTCAAAAAAAGAAAAACTTTATTCCAAAGTCAACGCCATCTCTCTCTAACTCTCTTCTTCTCATCTCAACTTCAACTTCAACTTCTCTTTCTTCACACATCTTCTTCTCTCTCTCTTTTTCTTCATCTTCTCCACCAATCCACCATGAACAGAGTCTTGTAGCGAGTAACAGCGAGAGAAACGTTAAAGCTTGTATTTTTTTTTCTTTTTTTTTGGTGGTTTTTTGTGTTTCGATGGGAAACGGCATAGGGAAGTTAACGGTGTGCTTCACCGGAAATAACGGTGGGGTTCGTCGGAAGCAGGATATATCCATTTTAATAACGGAGCCTCTGGACGAGGGTTTGGGTCACTCGTTCTGCTACGTTAGACCCGACCCGAGCCGGATATCGTCATCGAAGGTGCACTCGGAGGAAACGACGACGTTCAGAACAATCTCGGGCGCGTCGGTGAGCGCGAACACGTCGACGCCTTTATCGACGGCTTTCGTGGACTTGTACTCATACGGTTCCATAGACCGAGCGGCGGCGTTCGAGAGTTCAACGTCGTTCGCGTCGCTTCCTCTGCAACCGATTCCGCGGAACCTGGTGAACTCGGGGCCCTTCTCGGGGAACCTGGGCGGTGGTGGGTTTCCGAGCTCGGGCCCGCTGGAGAGGGGATTCATGTCGGGTCCCATCGAGCGCGGGTTCATGTCGGGGCCCATCGATCGCGGGCTTTTTTCGGGGCCGATGGAGAGGGAGGGAAACGGAATCGGAATCGGATCGGATCATTTCCAGCGAAGCTTCTCGCACGGAGGGTTGGGTTTAGGGTTGGGATTAGGTTTGAGAGTGAGAACGAGGAAGGGTCGGTGGATTCGCGTTTTGCAGAGGGCGATTTCGAAGACTCTGTCTCGGGGGCAGAACTCGATTGTGGCTCCAATCAAAGGGGTGGTGGTGAAGGAGCCGGAGTGGATGCTGGCGGCGGCGGAGAAGCATAATGAGAATCTGAGTGTGAATTTGAGCAGTGAGGGGAGTTTGGAGGACGATGATTCGATGGAGAGTCAGAATCTTCAATGGGCTCAGGGGAAAGCAGGGGAAGATCGTGTACATGTTGTTGTGTCTGAAGAACATGGTTGGGTTTTCGTGGGGATCTATGATGGTTTCAATGGACCCGATGCACCCGATTACCTTCTCTCGAATCTCTACACCGCAGTTCACAAGGAGCTGAAAGGGTTGTTGTGGGATGATGGGTCTGTACCGGAAAATTCGATGCCTAAAGAGGACGTGTTGGCAGATGTCACAGATGTTGCAGATGTAGATGTCTGTTCTCACTGTGTTGAACAAGAAAATAGTAACAATAATAATAAGAGTAGTAATAAGAGAGGTAGGAATTCGAGGAACAAGTTCAAAGGTGCTGCGAAGAAGTGGGAGGAGAATCAACGGAGGTGGAAGTGTGAGTGGGATAGGGAGAGGTTAGAGCTTGATCGGAGATTGAAGGAGCAACTGAATTTAAGTCGATCTGGGTCTGGTGGAGCAGCAGGTTCTATTAATCATGCGGAAGTTTTGGAAGCTCTTTCTCGGGCTCTGAGGAAGACTGAGGAGTCTTACCTTGATGTTGCCGATAAGATGGTGATGGAGAATCCTGAACTTGCCTTGATGGGTTCGTGTGTTCTTGTGATGTTGATGAAGGGGGAGGATGTCTACGTGATGAATGTGGGGGATAGTCGAGCTGTCCTGGCTCAGAAGGCTGAGCCTGATTATTGGCTCGGAAAGATCAGGCAGGACTTGGAGAGGATCAATGAAGAGACAATGAATGATCTTGAATCTTGGGATGTTGATAACTCGAACTTGGTTCCAAGTCTTAGTGCGATTCAGCTTACCAAGGATCATAGTACTAGTGTTGAAGAAGTAAGTTGTTTGCCTCAGTTTGGTTTCTTTTTTTTTATTATTAGGTTTGTGTTTTGCTGCATGTCTTGATTGAGACTGTTTGGTTTCTATTTCAGGAAATCCAGAGAATTAAAAAGGAGCACCTGGATGATCCTTGTGCTGTTGTAAATGACCGTGTTAAGGGTTCTCTCAAGGTTACCCGAGCATTTGGTGCTGGATTTCTCAAACAGGTTGGTATATATTGTTTACTGATTCCAAATGTATTCAATTATTCATTCTACTTTACAGTAATTATACGTCTTTAACTTGAACGGCAAGGGAATCAACAAAGTATGGGATGATTGAATGGTTTTCATATTTTACTATAACAAGATATACCCTCTTCCACATTTCTTTTTGTCGCCACAGAAGGTTCCTTAGATCCAATAACTAGCCTGATCCTTGGAATACAAGGATGTAGAAAATTTTGTTATTGCTGCTTTTTGTTGTGATACTCAAGTTAGATTTCATTATCGTAGAGAGCATGATTAATCAAACATCAGTAACTTAGTTCCTCTTGACATAAATTGGAATATTGAACCATGAATTATCAGTGCATCTTTAGAAATCTGAGCATCATTTTATATGCTCCAAATGGACACTATTCTGCATTTTCTTATTTTTAGTGGTAATGTTTTGCAGCCCAAGTGGAACAACGCACTTCTGGAGATGTTTAGAATAGACTACGTAGGAAACTCTCCTTACATCAGCTGCCTACCATATCTAAAACACCACAGATTAGGTCCAAAGGACAAATTTTTGATTCTATGCTCCGATGGGCTCTATCAATACTTGTCAAACGAAGAGGCAGTGGCTGAAGTTGAGCTTTTCATCACATTGCAACCTGAGGGAGACCCGGCTCAGCATTTGGTTGAAGAAGTGTTATTTCGTGCTGCAAAGAAAGCTGGTACTGATAACAACCCACAATTTCACTTAAAAAATCTCAGAATTGCATTTTACAAACTGATGATTCCTTGAGGCATCTTTCTACTTTTTACTAATGTTTATGCATTGTTTATGTCAGGTTTGGACTTTCACGAGTTGCTCGAAATTCCACAGGGTGATAGGCGCCGTTACCATGATGATGTTTCCATCATTGTTATTTCTTTGGAGGGAAGGATATGGAGATCATGTGTATAAATAAGTATACTGAAAACCATATATATTATCATATACAAAAAAAAAATGAAGGAAAGGGAAGAGGAAATGAGATATATATAGTGCCGAAGGGTGAGGCATCCTTTTTGCTGTTTTCCCCCTCCCTACTCACCTTTTGTAAAACACCAACTAAGGTCTCAGAGAGAGCTGAGTTGTGCAAATTAAGTGGGTGGTGAGGACTGTAAAGTTGTAAAAGCTGGATGATTTTGTTGATTATAACTCACATAAAATTGTAATTTTTGTAATAAAAGTCATTCCTTAATACTCTTTTGGTCGTGCAGAAAGCACTAGCCCTCTCCATCATCACCTTGTGCAACTCTGGTTGGCAAAATGGCAGGGCTAGTCATCTGTGCATCAGCATCTTTTTCCATTCAAAATAAAAAATACAACATATTCCAAAATGCCTACAACATGGCCCAAGGTTCATGCAGGTTATCTTTGCCTTTTCAATTTGATGTGGATCAAGCACTATTTGCAATATGGCATTCTTTTTTGTGTTGCTATATTCCTTCAGACAAATGGTCTTTTTTCTCCCCCCTCTTACGTGTGTCCAATTTAAACCAGATGATGCTTTTGTTCTCTTGTTGCCAATTTCTAATAAAAAGCAAACATATGGTGCGATTTCGTATCAGGCACGCTGTTTATCACAATCAACTTTGAATTTTAGATTTTGACCTTAATTCTTTTTTCCATCTTTTAAGGGTTGAGTCGTTGACGACACTCACAAATTGCATACGAAAGGGTTCAATGAATAATGAACTAAAAGTAAGCAATCTCCACCAATTCAAGCATCAGTCCATTTTATGCACTTCTCACCATACCTAAGTCTCTATTCAAAAACTATCTTTGACCAAATAATTTCTATGGGCATAAATAAAAAGTTGAATGCTATGTTTCTAATACCATTATTCAAATTTTGACCGTATATCGAATTAATGGACAAAACAAAAGAGTATTTTGATTTAAATACTTCGTTTTTAATGTTTCTTAACTTTATAATCTCTTTATCTTTTATTTAATAAAATCAATTTTCTATTATTAATAATGAATACGTCTATGTCTCTTATAAACACTTTTCAGTATCATACTATAATGAATAAATAATTCTGATTGTTGTTAAAATCTGATGAATGCCCTCACTATTTACTATATAGTAAGTGTCAGAAATGAATTAAAAAGTGTGGTAACTGGTAGCTACCATTTAAGTGAGAATTAAGTACAGAGCAAGAAGCATCAAATGAGTACTATCTGTCACTTCATAACTATGATTCAGTTCCTACTCACTGTTTCATATTCACTCATTTTCTTGGGGAAGGAACCCATCCATCTGCATTAAATCTTCTGCTTACACATTCTCTCTCCCTCACCATACAACAAACAAAATCATCATATTTAGATAACGAAAAAGACAAGTTTTCACCAGATATTATTCTCCAGCCCAAATTAAGTAGCATGGGCTCATGTTTGGGCTTATATGTCTCTCAGAACATTTCAAATACCTCAGGCTCCACCAATTGGCGTTAGTGCAAAATGCTGATTGTATTATCTAATATCTCCCATTTAATTAACTATTTTTTGTTGTTTCACAAGAAATTTCTCTATTTTGTTCCGAAGATAATTTGCTAATGCTAGTCAATTCAACAACTTGAAATTTTGGTAGAAGATGGTCTTTCTTTGGAATTGTAAAGTTAAGAGGAACGTGTCATTCGATGCCGCCACCACTAAGGAAATCATTGTTCTATCAATTTTGGGCGAAATTTCCAATGCCCTAATGGATCCTCATAATAAAAGTATATTTGATTGACTGTGACCTCTACACTTCAATTGCTATGTCCAAAAAACTCAACTCTCATGAAGTTTGGTTCTTTGGACAACCTGGGTTCAACCCCTTTGATGGGTTTAAAGCTCTTAACATATTTACAAAGATTACCAAAATGACAAACAACAAGCATATATAATTTAAAAGGATTAAAATGAACATGGTATCATTGTGGTCCACAATGTCAAGATTTTGACATTCATGTTTGGCTAACCTTCATCCACGTTCTTACTGTCCCATGCCTAACCTTTCTGGAAAGAGGGAAAAACTGTAAACTCTGACTTATTCACAATAATCAAATTCAAAATTCAAATACAACTACCCCTCCAAGTAAAGATCCCCAAGATGTTGACTTATTCTCACGTACGCGTTTGTAATTTCAAATACTGGAAAAAGAAAATCAAAAACTAAACTAATTGCTCCTTGACTAAGTGAGTAAATTAAATTTCTCTATGCCAAAGTCCAAGCACCAAAGTCACTCATACTTTGTTTTCATAAATCACAGTACGGTTTAAATTGATTATTTTCTCCTCATAGTGTCAATGTTGCCGCAGTTTCACGTCATATGATAATTAATAGTGTTGATTTTGGTGTATCTTGGGATTAGTTGTAACTTGTGACTTCGGCTTGTTTTACTTGTCCCAACTCAAACCAAAACCACTTTCTCTTCTCAATTTTTTGTTCACTCTGTTTCATCCCAAACGGAATAAGTTTAGATATGTCCAACAGCGTTGAAAAAAACTAGCTGCAGCAAGATGAGCACTCCCTTGTTCCATGAATTCAAAAAACAAGCTTCTTTCTTCCTCAAGGAGAAAATCAAGACTGCTAGATTAGCTCTAACAGATGTCACCCCTGCAGAACTGTAAGTTTAATTCTTTTATGACATCATCAATGAGATTTTGATTGTTATTTTGATCAAAGGTCACCCTTTAACTTGTTTAATAACCTAAACTAGTTCTAGGATTTCTAATATCCCTTTTTTTTCCCATGTGTGGATGTGTTTTACTATTTGCAGGATGACAGAAGAGGCAACCATTGGAAATTCATGGGCTCCAGATTCCAGAACTCTCAGATCAATTTCAAGGGCTGCTTTTGAGTTAGATGATTATTGGAGGATTGTGGAGATTCTGCATAAAAGGTGTTTCCAGGTCCCTTTTGTTTGCCTTAACATGTTTCCTACTTTTGTGTTAATTAACCAATCATGGATGAATGACCGTTACAAATCTAAAACAGGTTCCTGAAATTTGAAAAGAAGAATTGGAGGGTCTCTTACAATTCCATGATCGTGCTTGAGCACCTGTTGACTCATGGACCAGAGAGCGTTGCTGAGGAATTTAAGAGTGACAAAACTGTTATTAGCCAGATGATAAGTTTTCAGTTTATTGATGACACTGGGTAAGTGGCTATGTTCTTATTTTTGCATCTCCTGCCTAAAAATCTATGCTTGTTAATTTTCTTCATCGACACTGGCCCTGCTAGACTATACAAAATGAATGCATTTTGAGTATTTGCAGGTTCAATTGGGGCCTAACTGTCAGAAAGAAATCAGAGAGGATAGTGAATCTTCTGGAAGAAGTAACTCTTCTCAAGGAAGAGAGAAAACAAGCTAGAAGGTTATCTAGAGGAATTGAAGGTTTTGGAAGTTTTTCCCATCGGTCAACTCCAGGACAAGGTATTCTACGTGAGAAATCAATGCCCACCACACTTGGGAGATATGACTCAGACTTGAACAACCATGAAGATCAGGAAAACAAGTCCTCTAGTTCAAACAATGGTGTGGATATGGACATAGTAGCTGTGAACTCCTCTAGCTATCAAGGTGGAACTTTCAAGTCCTTGGGTGGCGTGGAAGCCAAGGGATACCAGAATGATCTAGGCAACAATCAAAAGCTTCAGAAATCTGAAACAAATGCTAAAGAAAACATGGAGCCTAGCAAGGAGGAGTTCCATCTTTGGAACATAAAAGGGGAGTCCAAACCACTTTTGGAAGGTGGTGAAGAGGATTCCAAGCTTGGAATCATCAAAACAGAAGATGATCACCCCTTTAATTCAACTGAAATGCATGGCACTGCCTCCCTGCTTTCTGCTAGAGACGGAATACTACAAGGGTGTTGAAGCAATTAGAAGATTTAAATGAAGCCAACAAATCCAAGTTGTCTGCAAATTGCATTTTCCATTCGTGTATATTGGTAACCATTGTGTTACCGCCAGAATTTCCCCTCAATTTCACGGTTTGTTACTGAACAAAGATGAGAGTTTTTGCCATTTTGGAATGTATTTCTCTATATTTTGAATCTATTTAGATAATTTTTTATATAAGTGAAAAAATAAGATGAATTAAGTTTCGTTTATAAATTAAAATCAACTTGCGTTTTAACCTTTATTAAAATTCTCTCGTTTCACTCCAAATTGGAGTGATAAAATAATTTTAACTTTGAAAAGAAACTAAAAATTTACTTCTCTTATGTTTTTTCTTCTGTAAATACACACGGGAAACTATAATCTGTGCAGACATTCAACCTTCTATAGCTACTTTAAAGGAATCACATAAACTGTTTAAGGCGCTCAAAGAACTGTCTTAAAGATGGGCATAGAGACCATTCATTGATTACAGAAAATGGCATCTTGTTTTTTATGTATGTACTGATGGTTTGAGTAAGTTCTAGACAATAGATTAAAGCAATTTCCTAAGATTTTACTACTTCGCTAAATCCATGTACTTAAAAATTCAAGTATTTGAATACATTTCCGCATAAATTTCTATAAGCTCTCCAGTTATAATTCTGAATGTACAATAGTTCAGTCTGAACGTATCATACTGATTCAGGAAAGCACATAACTAACCTTACCCTATATCATTAAACCCTTGAGGATAATTGATTTGAGCTAGAAAGCAATAAAGAAGGCAATAAAATGCAAAAGACAAAAAAAATAGATATGTAGATATTTACAACATTGATAAATGAATTAATGGAACTTCAAGATTTGCAAAGCCACCCTTGGATAGCATGTCGAAGTGCATGATTGGGAGTGAGATGCAGGTGACTCAACTTTAAATTAGTCATAGGAGAAGTTTCATGCCCATTTTCCAGCCATTCACTTATGGCCTTCCTTTCATAAGTAAATCCGTCTGCTGCAACTTGAGGATCAAGCATTATTTCCTGAAGAATGAACCAAATATAAAGAGCCAGATAAATACAACAACCGTGAAGATCTTGTAAAAAGAAAATGGTTTCTCTTCAACTCATGCCCCATGCACAAGTCTCATGCTTAAATTCAAGAAATTACAAATGTTATGAAACAATCACTGGTAGGTTCATCAACTATATTATGTATTTCATTTGAGTCATTGCATTAATATTACTACTAAATTTAGTTCTATAAATAACATAAAGGAACAGTTACCTTAAAGATTGGACACAAGAAAAAAGATGGCACTGGTAGCTCTTCTGAAACAAACAACTGCTCCAATTCTCTCACTAGAGAAGGTGTTAACTCTGGTCTGTCTCTACTGTTCAGTTGGCAGCATTGCAGTCCCAGTTCAGCCAATCGTGTTGCCACGGTGGAATGCCATTCTCCAGCTGAAGAATCCAAAATTGAAGACAATTTTCCACATGAAACTGCTCTGCGTACTTCACCAGCTAATCCAACTGGACTCCTACCAGTGAGGAGTTGCAAAATGATGAGTCCAAAAGAGTATACGTCAGACTTAGGTGTTAGTACTCCAGTTCTCTGAAACTCAGGATCTGTATATGTAAAAGAACCTTTTGGCTCAGTGCTTAAGTGAAAACTAGGAAGATAAAGTGACTCCTCTTTCACCAGCCTGCTGAACCCAAATTCACATATCTTGCAACTAAATCTAACGTCAAGAAGGACAGTTTCAAGCGTCAGCCCACCATGGATAATAGTTTCAGGTTTGGAAGAATGTAGGAAGCAGAGAGCTCTAGCAATTTCAGAAATCCATCTTGCTCTGATACTCCAAGTCAAAGGAAGAAAACTTCCTTTTCGGAATAGGTAATCTTGAAGACTTCCATTGGGATAGTACTCATATACAAATGACCAGGCTTCAGGGCAAACACCAAGCAAAGTAACCAGATGAGGGTGCTGGAGACTACCAAGAACTCGAACCTGGTCACACAAACATAAAACTAGTTGGATCAAAAAAGCATGCTATATGCATAACATTACACAATCAAACCAAGAAAGAAAAAGATGCTATAAGTATTTAAAAAAAAAAAAAAAAACTCAATATCTTAACACCAGCAAGTGTGTATGCTAGGGGGAAATTACAGGTTAGAATAACTTATGAAGCCAAAATTCATTGTTCACAGTTCACGTAATTCATGTATTTTTGTAACTAAAACCAGTTAGGAAAAATGAGGATATTTTAACTCATTATAATGGTGATGGAGAAGGAGAATCCATTGATATGTTTTCATTCATATAACCATTCTAAATGGTGAAATAAAGATCAATAATATTTTGATGATTTTGTTGGAGAGATTTGACATTAATATATGACAAACATCTCAGCTAAAATTAAAGGAAAAGAAAAAGGCTAACACATACTCTTGATTGTCAGTGTCTTGTTCCCATTTATTAATGTGTTCTTGCAGTTTGATAAAAGTACTTTAGGAATTCCTTGATGCATTGGAGGTGTTTAAATTTGTTTTATAATTTCTGTTAGTGCAGCATGTTTGGTACACCAATTAGTTTTACTTGGATGTCAGGGCCTAACACCACCCTCATTTGCCCAGGCTTGGCATAGGCTATGCTACCATAGGTGGATTTCTTCTTGAGATCAATATTATAAAATGATAGAAAAATTAATGAGGATGTCATGCACATGATATAAACAGGATGTTTAAAATGGAAAAAAGTATCAAGAGTTATTTGTGAACACAAAGTACTTGCTAAGTTCAAAGGAAATATTTATCACAGTTCTATACATCTAGTATACTCTATGGTAGTGAATATTGGATTTTATAAGAACAGCAGGAGAAAAAAGGTGGGAGTATCATAAACCAGAATGTAAAGAGGGATATGTGGTCACGCAAAAGAGGACAAAATACAAAATGATTGTGTATGAGAGATATTGATGTGGCACCAATTGAGAAGATTAAGATAAAAAATTGGTTAAGGTGGTTTGGACACGTGCAAAGAAGGCTATTGGAAGCATCCATGAGGAGAGTATATTGCATGGTTTTAGTCATGTGGAAAGATGGATAGGGGAATAAAAAAGGACACCAGAGAATGTTTTTAAGATCTCATGGTGAACAATATCTCTTAGAATTTGGGTTTTAACTAAGTTCAACGCAATCCATGTAGTCAACCTAACGTCGCTTGTTGGATAAGACTTTTGTTGTTGCCTGACCCAATCACTAGAAAAGTTTCATCATCTCCATAAAGGCATTTAACATTGTAACAACAAAAAATTAATTCAAAGAAAGGTATACTAGATCTTGAAGAAAAATTATGGCTATGTATATTCTTCAGGAAAGAAAGAACACCTACCTCAATGAATGTATTTGTACATACACCTACCTAGATGGTATTTAAGTTATAAAAACCAAGAGCATCCAAAGTTATGCAGGATATATAATATTTCATAGGATTGGTCTTGGATCTACTAAGTTTTTATAAGTCAAGCTAGCAATGGACCTATTTAAATACCTTCAAAGGATTATTTAGGAGATGAATTGTGGTTGTCCCAGCTGTGAAACCAATTAAAAATCCAAGCCTTTAAACACTGATCTTCTCATGCTCTACAGAATTTAGGATTACTATTTCAAAGCAGAAAGGCTGTTATAACTGACCTCTTGATGAAACTCTGTTGATCCTTGCATGTTGTGTGGATGAAGCTTCCTTATAGCAACTGTTCTACCCAACATTTCTCCCTTATAAATAGAACCATATCCACCCTCCATAGCTTTGAAACTCTCAGAAAAATTGCATGTAGCGTTTTGAAGATCAGATAATGAAAATTCTGCCAACTCCGGAAATTCTTCAGCAAATCCAACGATCCCATTGCAGTGATCTGCTCCAACATGTCCACAACCTTTCCACCGCTCAAGCCAGTGCAGGGCTTCCATTTTCTGTCGCCTTATTTGCTGTTTTTCATGCTGCAGGTTTGAGAAGGATGCTTGAATTAGTGATAGTTCATTTGCAGCTTCATCTCGCTTACGGTTGGTTTCATGAGCACAATTGCCTAGAAGGGAAATACTTCTTGTGGTTCTTTCCAGTTCACTAGTAATTTCATCTTTCTCCTCCAAGAACATCTGTTGCTCCTGTATTGTAGCTCTCACCGCATCCTCAACCTCTTTTCTGAGCTTTACTTCATGTGCGTGGGCAGATTCAAACAGGTTGACCTGATGAAAGATTACGTAACTTGTGTTGGAACAGAAGCCTTGAGAAAAATCAGAAAAAGACTATACGTTAAATATCACCACTAGTCATTAATTTGGAGATATGCAGCGAAATTGCATAGCTTTGTGCCCATGAAATTTCTCAACAATAAATTTGGGCGCTTTTAAGTGAATTTGGGAAAACCAGATCTTGCTACTACTTCCTGTCTGTTCTACAGTTTTGACTAGAAAACATTTAAGTTTCAGAAAAATTATTTACAGAATCCAAGTATCTTTCAGATGGATTTTCTCTAGAATCTTCATGTAATAATACTTTATCAATGTTTCTTAGTAATGTAAGAAAATACTTGATCCCTCATAAGAATTTGTCTGGGAGTTTCCTTACAATAGGAACAAGGTGAATAATAGGCTTCTGCGCTATCAGAAGTCCAAAACTTCTACATTGGGTCATGCTTACCTTACTGATGGCCTCAATGGCTTTGAGTTCCAACCTTTTGCATTTCAACAGCTCTACAAGGGCTTTGTCTGTTGCAGCATTAGCTTCTCCTTTACAATCAATAAGTTGACTATCAATTGTTTCTTCCTCAAACTCTGAATGAGTATCTAAATACCAACCAACTGAATGTTGGGGAGAACAATGACTATTACAACCGGATGATTTGGATGAAAAAGTAGCTTCTGTTTCAATAATTTCACTCTGAACTCTACTTCTTGTAGTCCTTGTAGAATTTGATTGAAGACATTCAGAATGGAATAAGTCATTTGTACCATATTGAAAAGATCTACGACTCAAGCTCTCTGCGGTTGTAGTCTCTGGTTGAGCATGGGAAGACACATAACAAGGAGTTTCAGAAGCTTCTCTTGTCCAAATGTGTTTACCTTTATAGACAAACCATATTTCACAGAATGGGGGAGCATTTTTCGCAGCAAAGTTTGCTTTACTGGAATTCCTTTTGACTTTCATGAAACTGCATTTTTGTAGATTATTAATCCCTTTCATGATAGAAAAAGGTAAGAAAATGAGTGGAGTATATTTTATGGTTCAAGTTGTAAGAGCAGAGGAAGTCATAGATATGTCAGTCTCTGCAGTCTACAGAAAAGATAATCATAGAGATAAGAGAATAACATCAAAATTTCTGAACTAGAAGGGATGACAGAAGTAAATAAGCTATGTTTCTAACTAGACAATTTTATACAGGCATAAACAATCATTCCCTCTATCTAGCAGAATTTGTTGGTATCAATGCATTACTTACTTTTCTGCGGGTATTGCTCCAATAACAAGCTTTCTGATATTATGCACAGTAACCAAATCTACAATCCCTTTCTGGACTTCATCAGCTTCACCAATGACACTACTTGCCTTAACCTGAAGAAATTACTTTAACAAAGACCATTAATAATGTCTTCCCACAACTTACATTATATAGAGTACATAACGTGATAATTTTAATAACAGCAAATCACAGTTATGACTACTCATATATTCTGAAGGGAGAAAACATGAAAACAGAAAGATAACCTAGAGCTTTACCAGTAAACATTTCCAAAGGCAAAAAAATAAAATTAACAAATAAGCAACTTCTTTCCTTCCTTTATAAATGAAATCAAGAAAAATTCAACCATAATGCAGATGAACAAGCGAAAATCAGCATTAATATTATAACCTATAGTCTCCTATTTGTTGCGACTATAGATAAGCAAAGAGATGCATGCATACCTTAGCTGTACGGCAAATGCTCAAGTACTTCTCCAGAAGCCTCTTGGTCTCTTCTCTTTCCTCTATTCTATAAGCAGACACAACTTTAGGACTGGCTTGGGATGCTGGCAATTTTCCTACTGCACAAGATTTCAACTTTAAACGAATCAAAACATGGGATAGGATGAAAAATTCTCAATAACCAATATACTATACTTCAATTCTCAACCTTGAGCCTGCCAAATAGCTAAAATAGAAAAAAGAGCTAAAATTTATATATCAAAATTTAGAATTAAAAGAAGTGTACATACATGAATGTCAAAGACCAAGACTTACATAGTGTGGGGATCATAGTAGAAGGTTGGTAAACATGAAGCAAATATATCTGTGCTTTGCTGAAATGGGTGAAACACCATTGAAGCAAAGTGGTGGCTTTCTTAAGAGACTTCCCAACTGCCACGTGGACCATCTCATCACATTCAAACTCGTCCATGGCCATGAGGTGGGGTGGTTGAGTTGAGAAGTGTAGAGTGTTAGAAGACTTGCAGCGGAAGATGTGAAGGTTGATAAAGGTCCATAGTTGAAGAAAAAGTTAGAGTAGCAATGGGAAAGAGAAAATTGGTGAGTTTTCTCTTTGACTTTTGCAACGACTCGATATGCCGTGTGGTATCTCACTTCTGTCTTTAATGTTGTGTGGTCTCATGGAAACAAAACTTAATTAGCTTTTTGGTAGATCAATCTTTTTAAGTCTTCTGAAAAAGTAACCTTGCAATAAAAGTTGAGTTCATTTCTATAAAATTTGGGAAAGCAAGTGGCAAAGATTGAGACAACATAGATAAGAAAGTAAATCTTTTGCACACAGGCACCTAATACTTTGGATTTATATACATCCACTGAAAAACTGACACCTCATTAAAATAAAGACATTCAATTAAACAAAAAGAAAACTCAATACTTTAAGGTTAACTTTCTTCTCTTTTCTTCTTCTTTTTTGCTTTTCTTTATCTTTCTTTTTGAACTCTTCTTTCTAATGCCATGCTCTTTCTTTCATTATCAACTGCAGGATATTTTGTACCAACTCATCGTCATGTAGAATTACGGAGAAACCATAAAAGTTATAACTGTTGGTTCAGTATTAGGTTTGTGGTTTCTTCTTTCTTTCCACATTCAAGATGTTACATATTTCTTTATTTCTCATTACCATTATTTATTGTCTATGTAATTGTTATCTAGTACACTGCATGAGGGCATTGTTAGTTGAATGACCTTACAGTAACGTGTTTTGCACGATCAACAAAGTGAAAGTATTGCTTTTTGACTTACATCCTTAGCCAACGACTCGAACAAGAGAGTTTTTGTGGATCTTATAATCTGGTATGAGTTTTCCAAAACTTGCATTCTGTCATATTTCATGTTTTTATATTAAAAATATCAATTATTTTGCTGTATATTTTTCTTTTGTACAACTATAAAAATTCATTTTGTAATTTGTTACGTATATATTCTATCATAAGTTTAGTTTCTAAAAATGAAAATTTTTATACAGAAAAAATATGGAGTAAAATAAATGTCAATGTATTGAAATTGATCAACTTACAGAGGTTTTCAGGCCAAGTTGTGTATAGCAAAATGAAGCTCATAATTTGTATCAAACATATATATTAGATTTCATTTTCATTATCACGATTATGTATAAACAAATTGGAATTTGTATTTTGAAAAAAATATAAAACTATTAAGTATGATAGTTTCACCATTTATTTTATAAATCTTTTACTTTATTATAAAATATATCTTATTAAAAAAATTCATTCCCACAATATTTTCGCATCACTAAATAAAACTCATTCCCATAATATTCTCAGAGTATATTAAAGAAAATGATGGTAGGAATAATCTGTAAATATTTTAGGAAAAGTTAATAAATTTTTTATGTATAACAAATTATGATTGGATGATAAATATATAAATTATGATTTTCACCAAAGTGTTTCGTATTAAACTGAAGAAAATAAAAAGAAATATAAATTTGTTATAGTGAAGAAGAATAAAAATTTGTTTAGCTTTATAAGAAGCAATAAGATTTGTATAATATTTTATTATAAAGTTATGAAAATTTTATAAATGTTAATTAAACTAATAATTTCTAACAAAGTTGAATCGTGATGTATTTTGTAAGACATTTTAGGAACTGGTTTTTTTTATAACTAGTTTAAAAATGAAAGGTTGTCTGTAATAAATGTGATAAATTGTTGTTGTGAATGAATAGGTAAAAGTGGATAATGAAGTTAGCGTTATCCTAAATACACTGATTAGGAAAATTAATAAAATAAACTAAAAATAAAGAATTAAGATTAAAGTGTACTACGGTATTAAATTATATTTTTTAAAATAATTTTTTATCTCTAATAAATTCATTAATTTTATATTTATTTTTTTGTAAATCATTTTTATTCCTAAATCATTTTTTACCTATTTGATCTCTACCGTTAAATTATACTACTTTAGTTGTTATCTCTCCATATTTACTTACATTAAACTGACTAATGTTGATATGTCTCTCTGTTCACATGTATTTTATTTTTTCATAAATAATATGTTTATTTCTAGTGAAGTTAATAATTTTAAGTTTGTCCCAAATTAAAATAAGATTAAATGTTTTTTATAAGTTTTATTGATAAATACTGTATTAAATAGGTGAAAGTAAGTTTTAGTATGTGAGGCCATATAATTAAGTTGTGAAAGTAAGAGTGATATTGAGGGAGATGAAAGTATAAGTTGAAAGGCGTTTAGAACCAATGATCAACCGTTCAACAACTACCAATGATAAAACAAAATCGAATGAAAGAATTGACTCTGCCATCAACCCGGCAACTGATTTTAACAACCCAAATTTCTATAATATAAAACGAGATCACCGTATTTTCTTTCCCAAAACCACCCTGCAGCGTCTAGAAGCATTTCCTGTGTACAATTGAAGGACCAGCCTCATCGTATTCAGCCTTTGCAATCCACATCTGCATTTCAAACATGATGTCCTAATATTAGTATCCCCACATAATGCAATTTGCAGTATATTTAACTCACATGGATATTTTATCAGGGAATCAAAGGTAGAACTATATAAGGAAGAAAGACAAAAGCGTAATCTCTCGTAATTTTTATGGTTAAAGGGAGATAGTAAGTATACATCTACGTTGATTTCAATTAAAATAACTCGTAGTCTTTAAATAACTTTAAATTAAAGGTAGATAATTATTTACCTGTTGGAAAGTGCTGAGAGAAGCCAAGATAGAGCCACCAATCCAGACACTGTACTTTCTCTCGGGTGGAGCAACCACCTTAATCTTCATGCTACTAGGGGCCAAAGCTGAGATTTCCTTGCTCATTCTGTCAGCAATACCAGTGAACATGGTAGAACCACCACTGAGAACGATGTTGCCATACAAGTCCTTCCTAATATCAACATCACACTTCATAATTGAATTGTAAGTGGTCTCATGAATGCCAACAGCTTCCATTCCGATCATGGATGGTTGGAAGAGAACTTCAGGGCATCGGAAACGCTCAGCACCAATGGTGATAACCTGTCCATCGGGCAACTCATAGGTCTTCTCAACAGCAGAGCTAGTTTTTGATGTTTCAAGCTCTTGCTCATAATCAAGGGCAATATAAGCCAGCTTTTCCTTTACATCCCTTACAATTTCACGCTCAGCTGTGGTAGTGAAGGAATAACCACGTTCTGTAAGGATTTTCATCAAGGCATCAGTGAGATCGCGTCCTGCTAAGTCAAGACGGAGGATGGCATGAGGAAGAGCATAGCCCTCATAAATGGGGACAGTATGGCTGACACCATCTCCAGAGTCTAGAACGATACCTGCACAAATTAATTCAACAAGCATGAAGGAAAGCAGCCATGTTAGACAACCTCAGAAATCTGCTCTACTACTTCTAGTCAGCTTAATTAGGAAGATAGAGTTTTCAACCACAACTTAAGCATGACATTGTCACTGCAAAAAAAACAAAAGAGCCTTCGCAGAGCATCGAAGGTTTAAAACTAACCAGCTTAACAATTTTACAGTGTAGCTTACATGGAACAAAATATTTTTCTTGAAGAAGAAATGACTAACCAGTTGTGCGGCCACTAGCATACAAGGATAGAACAGCCTGGATGGCAACATACATGGCAGGGGTATTGAAGGTCTCAAACATAATTTGGGTCATTTTCTCACGGTTAGCCTTTGGGTTGAGCGGTGCTTCGGTGAGCAGAACAGGGTGTTCCTCGGGAGCAACACGGAGTTCATTGTAGAAGGTGTGATGCCAGATCTTCTCCATGTCATCCCAGTTATTCACAATACCGTGCTCAATGGGATATTTAAGAGTTAATATACCTCTCTTGGACTGAGCTTCATCCCCAACATATGCATCTTTTTGGCCCATGCCAACCATCACTCCTGTGTGACGGGGACGACCAACAATGCTGGGAAACACAGCCCTTGGAGCATCATCCCCAGCAAATCCAGCCTAAATATTGGAATACAGTAGACTCACATTAAATCAATTGAAAGTGAAAGATACCATTCTCATTTATGCCAAAAAAAAAAAAAAAACAGCAAGCAAAAGTACTAGTAAATCCAATCACTTTAGGAAACAAAAATAGTAATCTTACTTTAACCATTCCTGTCCCATTATCGCAGACGAGTGGCTGAATATCCTCACCATCTGCCATTTTTTATTTTAAGATCTGAGAAAAAAAAAAAAAATAGTCGCTCAGCACGTTGAGAACAAATACATTTCACATGCACAATCTAAACAAATGTTGCGCATGCAACATCGCCTACAATGATCCTGAGCTCCTAGCTACAACATAACGTTTGCAGAATTTATGATATAACCTAAAATGTCTAAATCATTAGAATAATTTTCTTGCTTCATATTTTACCTTTTCTAATAAAACGGGAATTAGAGCGCCTACAGTAATTGAGCTGTATGAGGTGCAGTTCTAAATCTGTCTACGTTTCAAAAAGAATTTTCATACTTCAATTTAGTACAAAAACAAATCTTTAAAAAGATTAGGATTTGTATAATTGAAAATTTACAGAAGTTTTCAATCCGATAGAACACTAAAATTTTGGAAAAATATATTAAAAGGCAAATAAACACTAAGTTTACATGTCATGCAAAATTATGATATAAAAAGCTGTAAACACATATCTAAATTATTGTTTTTCGTATCAGACCAGGCCACAAATCTAACCATGAATTAATGTTAATGGTTATGATTAAACATTGTATTTAAATCACTTCATACTTATTCAAAACTAAAACTAATAGTTTATTATTATAGGCCTTATGCAAAAAAATTGAGAACCATTAACTTATTCAGTAAGTGTGTTTGTGATTCGTTTAATTTTTATATTAAATAGTCATTTGAATAAAATATAAATCAAATTAATATTTTAAGATTTGATTTAAATTAATTTCTATAATTTTTGTTATTATAAAATTATTAAATATTTTTATACAAAATTATAAAACATTTTAAAAAATAAATATTTAATAATAAAAATATTTTAAAAAATTTTCATATGATTATTATTATATTTATAATTTCAATTTCTTTTATACTTATAAATAAATTAAATAATTTTTAATAACACAAATAATCATGTTATTAATAAAGGTATATAAATAAAATAAAAAGATAAATTTATCAAAACTATAAAATATTTTATATTATAAACCAAATTTTCTTTAAAATATATCTTGTAATATGAAATGGAAAGAATATCATATATTTAAGTTTATTCAACTAAGGAATATAATCTTGTATCTGTATAACAATGTCATCGCGACTGCAGCAACAGCAAGATCAGCTGCATTTGTCTGCAGTTTCTGGTGGATGACATGAAACCGCAGCTTCAGCAGCTATTTTTTCGATCAGATTTTATCAAGACTAATCCTAACACAATCAGACAGATTGCGAACTTATCGAAACAGGTTATGTTACGCGGCATAACTATAAACAATTCAACTGATTCCATAATCGGAACACCGATTGCATAGATTCGAGAAAAAAAGAAAAAACTCGCGTCAATAAGAACATACGAATCAGAATTCCACAATAACTAGCATCAGAGGCAGTGAACTAGGCAAAAAGCGTAATGCGAGATAACGGCGAATGGAAGAGGAGAGAAGAGAAGAGATAGTGACCTGAAGAAGGAGATGGAGATGGCGTTGAGGGTTCTGCGATCTCTGCGACCTGCTCTTTGGATTCAAAACCGAATTATGAATGGAATGAGCATTTGCGCTTTTAAACTCCGGATTTCACCTCCCACGCCACAAACCCGTAATGCATCACCACGGTCCCTTCTATTTCCGCCACTCAATTACCACGCGACACGTGTCCCCTTCGATCCGTAGCTCCGCGGATACAGTTTGTTCGTTTGCCAAATTAAACGTGCGGTCACACTTCAAATTTGGCTTCCACACCTTAATTCCACTCTTCACAGTCACACACTTTTTTATGGGCATAAATTTTCGTTTCGGATTTGCTTCAAATAAACTCAATGGATTAAATGTTCTTGCAATTCAAAGCTATTTTCTAACCCAAAAATAGAAAAAGGATAATTGTGTTTCACGTTCAACATCACACATTCTTCTTTTGTGGATCTTAAACAATAACCATATTTCTGAAGAGGATGAAGAAAAAGAAAGATAAAAGGACAGGCAAAATATTCAAACTATCATCACTATATTAATTCAAGTTTCAATTTTATTTTTCTATACTTCGTTTTATTTTCTCACTTCGCAATATATAATAAATATTTAATATTTTACTGATATTTTTAATTAACAGTTAAAATAGAACAATTTTTCGCTAAAACCTCAATTAAATGAGACTCATCGAGATCCTAATTTAATTTATACCTCTGCATACTTTTTTATTCATTACTTCTGCATATTTAATTTAAGTATCTAATTTATTATTATTTTCTTTAAATGGTTAATGAAATTAGACCATGTTTAACGAAATTGTGCAAGTAACATGAGCAAAAACATATTTGGATAATTTTTTTTTTTTTGTTTTCTATTACAAAGGGAATGTTCAAGAAAATACTCTTTTTTAAAAAATATTAAGAAGTTTTTACTACCTAAAACTAATAACGTTGTATATACACACACCTAAAAAAAGGCTCAAGCCCAAACTTACTTGGGCCAAAGCCCAACTCTTATTATCTCTCTGAAACGTACTTAAAACACCCCCACTTATCCTATTCAACACAACTCCCCTACCTTCATCATTTTTGTTACCCATTCTATCATCCATTTTCGACCACCTTCCTCTGTCTGAGTTCTCTCCCTTACTTTTTTTGTTGGACCAAAAGCACTTGTGGAGCTTTTCAGTATAAAGACTAAATTTTTATACTTTTAGGAATAACTATTTCATTATATATATACATATATATATATATATATTACTTTTATATCACTTTGTATACAATTGAAGGAGATATTTTTTTCTCATTCATGAAACATGCAAAACAAATCCTTCTTTTGTTTTGGAAGTATCTTTCCGAAACCAGTGTATATAAAATGAAAGTTACCCTTTTGACCGCTGTGATAATCAAACTTTCGGTTCAGAGCAGAAAACGAAGAGAAAATGACGATTCCTATGTTGGAATCTGACATCTGAGGTGGCGTTCTTACTCAAATATAATTTTGAAAAGCTATATGACAAGAACTGAGCCAAACATGGATGAACAGGTACTCTTTTACCTACCTTCACTTTTGGAATTTTCATCTCGAGTCATCATCCTATCATGCCTTCAATTTTCCTTTTTCCTCTCTAATTTCAGTGGTGGGTCTAATTTTTTCTCACAATAATTGCAAAGGTTGTGGGTCTGGTCTGCGTTAATCACTATATAATTGTTTCTTACGAACACAGTTCATTTGGTGTCCGCTACAAGGTTGGAGCTTTCTCCAACCCCTTTTCATTTTCTTCGATGAATCGATTGATTGATGTTATGGGTTGAAGGATGATAGCCTCTGAGGTTAGAGCCACTGAATGTGAGTATAGGGAAGAAAATGTGAACAGAGGCTATGGTCAACGTCACTCAATACGTTACTTTCTGGTTCCTCAGCAACATGTTCCAGTTATTATTCATCAAATTTAGACACACAGAGGTCGGTGAAAAGAATCACTACTTTTTGATTTATTTTATTGTTTTCTTTTGAGGATTTGGTATATACCTGCGCCTGCTTCTGTGGTTTCAGAACAGCAGTACCAATGATCCTGTTTTCTGTCTCCGCACGCAGCGCTTACTGAGAAAGCTCATGTGATACACTGACATGACTAGAACAGAATATGCCTCCATTTTTCGTCTTTTTAATTTGGCCATTAATGCAAATGCATGCTTATGTGATTCACACATACAATACAATAATCTTCTGGATGAATTTACTGTAACAAACCTCTAATGCATGTTTGATACTAATAAGTATGTTTCAGGACAAAAAAAACTATTTTTAAATAGCTTCTAGCATTAAACATTAAAAAATTCAAACACATATGCTCTCTTGTGTACAAAGAAAAAAAAAAAAAAGGTTAGATTAAATCTAAGCTCTATTCTCTTAGGTCAATAGAGAATAGTTTTACAAATAAGGCTGAGGTAAGCTTTGATGGATTTATTCTTCCTTTTTATATGTAAAATTTTCACCAAACTTTCTCATTTAAGAAAAGATCTTCTTTCTCTCATGTAGATTTTGTTGTTTTGCTTTTCACTAAAGATAGTTGCCATGAAAAGTTAAAAAGTTGTTGTATTAATAAAACGTAATTAGATAGATAACTTTGACATGACAATGTTAGAGAAATTCAAGTATGTGATCATATGAATATGGTGCAAATGTCCTGATTCGTGCCTTTACCATTCAGTCAATAGGTTCTTTCTACCAAGACAATAGTGGTATCACACTTGAAGCCTTATATGTGTGTCTGCAGCATTTTAGAGCTATCTAGAAAATGGCTAAGAGCAGAAACAGAAGTCTCAAAGAGAAAGAAGGGAAGCAAGTCCATTCCAGGTCATGGCTATTCTGTCTGTGCTCAAATAGTTGTAGCAGTATTCCTCATGCTGGGAGCAATCCTCCATCCCTAGGTTAATTTCATGCACTAAAGAAGAGCTTGTGATGAAAATAGAAAGAACAAAAATCCCTCTTACGTGCCATGTTAATGAACTTGCATTGACTAGCTCAAACCATTGAGGAAGCACATTCATTATTTGTGAATGACACTATTGCTCCTTCTGAGTCCATCAGTTCAAGGCAAAGAGTGCAGAGAATCAGGGTACGGCTACAAATGGTTTGACTCACTTGCAGATATATATATGTTTGTGTGGACAAGCTTCTCGTGGCTCACTGAGGCCATGTTTCGATTTGAGTTCAGAAGTTTAGACTTTTAATGTTTGCTTTTCAATGTTCTCGGATCCTACAGAATCTCAGCCAATGGCCCCCCCTTTCCTTCACTCTTCACATAGTATTTCATGACAGGCTTTTCTTATCTTTTACCATGAAAGAATACCAGAGAAAACAACTTTTCAAAAGAATAGTTTTATAGACATTTAAACTATAATACATGCATGGCTTGCTTGTGGGATTCCAGTATTTAAAGAAGATTAATGTAAAAAAATTATGTAAATATGCAAATTGATATAAATAATGTCTCCTATTAAGAAATATAAAATAACTTATCTTACAAAAGAAAATAAGATTTACATTTTATTCTAATAAATATATATATAAATTAATCAAAGTTATTTTAAACATTTTTATACAATTTTATTTAGATTTTTTTAGTGTATTAAAAGTTATATAAAAAATCTCCAAATCAGAATACTTTCACTTTAGAGCATTTCTGTTAAGAATCTTTTGTAAGAATTTTTTTTATTAATAAAAATATTACTTTAATATGAATTTCATATATATATTTTTTAAAATTGAAGAAACTATTCTCTTTAATTTTAAGAATCATAATTTGTATTAATAAATATAAGATACCTTGACCGTGGTTAGAAATAGATCCTCCTTTCTTATAACAATCATTTAAAGAATGGTGGTGTGCACAGTACACCATTAATGCACATTTTTCGAGCATTTGAGTAAAAAAATGTTGCAATTCAACAAAAATTCTAGGATGATAATTAATTTTCTAATACAGTTTTAAATGGCCAAGTATATAGTACTCCCTCTCTGTTCTTTAATATAAAGCATATTTTGAGAAAAAAAATATTTACTATAAAAAAATTATAATTTTAATAAATTTATTTTTTTATATTTCTTTTAAAAATATGATTATATTTGATATTATTAATTGATTTAATGATAGATAATAAGGATACAAATGAAATATTAATCAAAATAAATTATAAACCAATAAATTAATTACTTTTTCTTATTTGTATGATTTTGTCTAAAATATATATAATCTTCATATATAAAGAAAAAAAGGTAGAAATAAGTAAAAATAGGTAAAAGACAATATAATAAAGTGTTACATTTGTTTAAAACTAGTGATCCTTTTCTTCATAAACCAAACAAGCAAAATTAATAAATTATTCTTCCTTTTCTCTACCAAACAAAGCAGAAATAAAAGCAGGTATATTTGTCTGCAATAAGTCATCCCATTATAACAAATTTTCAAAACAGTGAAAACTTCAATGTCTAGAGAATGATGCTTTTCTGATGGCTGAAAGTACTTTTTGAAATTTTGGATATTGATTGATCGAATTGATTGCTGTATATAATCAACACATCGCACCTCCCCTTTTAAGTATTATTGGTTTTCATATCATACCTGTCACGTTTCCTCCACCCAGATTCATGTGAATATGCAACCCCTCTGATTTTGATCCAAATGGGAAGATTACGAGATTCTTAATTATTTACTTTTCTTATTCTAAGCAGTAGCAAGCAAACAACAATGGTGCATGTGATTGTGAACATGACCCATTCTTGTATTCGTGCATTAGAGCAGAAACCAATGCTAATGTCTAGATTAGAGTATACCAGTATTACATATTACTAATATTAAATGTTATGAATGCATTATTATTGTTTAAAAACACATCATATTGAGAACAAATCAATAACAGAAGTTTAAAAGTTTTAAAAAACAAATCTTTGACTATGCAAATATCTGACGTATCCAATTAAATTACAACTTCCCAGTAAATTGTCCGTACTTTATTCTGAAATATAATTTTCTTAAGCATTTTTACATAATATGAAAAGATAAATTCACCCGTGAAATTCAGCTTAGTTTCATATATTTGGCTTATAAAGTTTGTTAATACTCAGTTATACTGATAAATTATTGTTGGAATTGGTGTTAGAATTCATTTGACAGATACTTTTATATGTAAAGGATCCAGAAATTTAAACTCTAATGAAGAGATAAAAGTACCAATCAATCATGCATAGTCATATTCTTTTGGTAGAGTTTTCAAGTTGATTTATGCAAAGAGAAAGGTTATTTTGTTACCTAATTTTCTCTGGGAGAAAATTGACTTGTTCATTATGGTGAAAGGAATGCATGACACAACTATTCATCCTACTTTTCTGCTAACTGCTAGTAGTAGGTGTCTCTTTCAGTCCAAAATTATTAGAACAGCACAGTTGTTGATGCTAATCAGTATTGAGAGTTATAGCACCAATGATGCTAATTCAGCCCCTCAACTTGTTGTCTTAAGGCCAATCAGGTGCAAGTGATCCTGACACATGAACTTGTCTGGATTCTGTAAATATTAATTGTAAGGTTTCTCTTGTGCAGTGAGTGCACAAATAAATTATTCAGCCTACGCAGACATAGTCACATGCCAACCAATTAACACGAACCCAGGCACTTCCCTTTTGTATTTTATTGCCCATTTTGGTATAAAGAAACAAATCAGAAGCAAATACACATTACATTTTCATATGATCTTAGACTCCTATTTTTGAGAAAAAGAATTTCTCATTTCAATCACGACGCCCAAAACCATCGATGCTGGCGATGCTTCTTCTTTCTCAAGTAACAATAATGATAATATTACAATTTACAACATGACATGCACCTCTTTCTTTCCCCAACCACCCTGAACTTCATCAATCTTACTCACTTTGCTTAGTTTCCAACAATAAAATGAACCTTTCTCCTTTACTCTATATTTTCACTTTGCCTTGCTGGTCAAGCAACTTGTTACCATATCTTGCCAGTTTGTAATAACTATTGTTTGATAAGCACAAGCACCACACCAAGAAAAGCATCATATCACTGTTGTTTATCATCTTCCCACTCATTTTCAGCTGCAATTTTTCCGGAGCTGCGGCCACCCATCTTTCCAAATGAGTTTACACTTGATAATCCCTTGATGCTGCTGCTGCCACCCTCGTTTATGTTTCGGGCTTTCCTTGACTTGCTAGGCTTGGAACAACTGATGTCAACACCATCTTGATCAATGTCATGAGGGCTTTCTTTTTTCACAACCACCAATCTTGCTATGCTACTTCTGCAGAATGGACAAACTGGAGGGATAATACGAGAAGTAGAAGGGTTAGGCTTGTTGTGACAACACAGGGCTAGTGTGCATTGTGCACACATCTGGTGACCACAGTCTTGCACCTCAATTGTGCACACTTGCTCAAAGCAGATGCAACATAATTCCGTCTCACTAACCTGAATTATCAAAATTAAATTAGAATGCTGCTACACTTTACAAAACAAAAATCCAAATAGTTATTAGACATCTATACGTATATTTCCCTAATTCAATCCAATTACACATGTATAAAAATAATAAGAAACTCCAAAAAGTTGGTGTGAATTCATAGGGTGTCTGATTACCTCAGAAATATTGTCATCTATCCCATCAGAGTGTGCTGGAGATGGAAGAGAGTAATCACTCCCTTTCAATATGTTTTTCTCTCTTTCCCTGTTTGCGTCCATCAGGGCCCGCTCTAATAATTCTTTGGCCTCTGGATTAAGCTCACTGATCACCTTCAAAGATGATGGCCATACAAGAGGCTCAGCAGACGAAAGATTCAGCAATGCTGCACATGCGTTGTGTCTATGTTTCAGAGCAACTACATAAGGTATCCGCCTGCATAAACACAACATAGAGTGTGAAGGCAAATTCAGAAATTAATAGGATAATCTAAAATACTGCTAGTTAAATTTTAATCAAGAACTCATGTTGCTAGATGAGGTAAGTAGTTCGCTGAACCAAAAAGTTCCCCAGGACCATAGGCAAAACAAGAAGAATTCAATTAAAATACAGTGTTAGTTAGTAAAGGTTTTTTCCACTACCAACCAATCCAAGATGCCATATCATTAGGAATCATTGACTTTTGATAATTACTTTTGGTGTTATGTTATTGGCGGAGAATGATCAAAATTAAACTCAAACAATGAATTGGATAATACAAGAGGAGGGCCCACCAAAACAAGTGTCAAATTAAGAGCAAGATGAATCAATTTGTTTGTATTGCAGTAATTGAAAGTTGTACAGTACCCAGAGGCATCACGTTGAAGGCGATCTGCACCCCAAGCCAAAAGTTCCCTGATGCAATCCAAGGACCCCCCTTTGGCTGCAAGATGAAGAGGAGTGCTCCCAGGACAGCTGCATATAGCAATTCATTATTCCACAAAACAAATGAAGAATTAATAAATCAAATTGAAGCTTGTTACAATCACAACTTACCCATATCTTCCTGTTGAAGCAGAAACAAGAGCTCCACTGTACAATAGAATATGCACACATTCAGGCCGTCTTTGACGAGCTGCCAAGTGCAATGGTGTTGCACCCCTTCCATCTCTAATATTCACAAACCGAGCAAACCCCCTGCAATCAATTCAATTATTTTCTTCTTTAAATTTTTAAAAACCAACATGAATCAATCAATCAATCAATTAAGGGGGTGTGCTAAAACAGAAAAAAGGACCAACCAAGAAGCAGCCACAGGACTAGATTGAGCAGCAGAGAGAATCGCCTTAAGGCAAGAAGCATGGCCGTAGTAAGCTGCATAGTGCAAGCAGGTCCTTCCATAACACGCATCAAACATTAATACCTGAAATTTTTTAAAACTTGTTAAGAAAAATATACTCATTATAGTGAAAGAATAAGTACTCGGGATTTTATTGGAAAAGGCATCACAAGAAATTTTCAAATTTGAAACATCCCATACATTAGCACCAGCTTCAAGGAGCTTTTCCACACAGGCGATCTTCCCGTGCATTGCAGCCAACATAAGCGGTGTCTGAATCGTTCAAAACGCAATGAAGATTAGTAAAGCAACATTTTCAAGTGGAACCAAGAATTTAAAAAAAAATCCTTCATTCAATTGAAATCAAGTTACCTGCTTTTGGCGATTCAACGCATCCGGATTCACAGATCCATCCAAAAGCCAAGATAAAACCTGCAACAATTGCCACAAAAGGAGAAAAAGGGAAAAGAATATAAACAGAAGACGGGGAGGAATGAAAGCGAATACCCAATTGGGGAAGTGCGCGTGAAGAAATGGAAAAAGGGAAAAGTGGGAACCTGGATCTGGCCATTAGCAGCGGCAATATGAAGAGGAGAGTGGTGATCATAGACAGTGGTGTGGTTCATGAGAGAAGGGTGTGTGTGTAACAAAGCTGCAACAGTGTCTAGGTCCCCATGCTGCACAGCACGGAATAGGCCATGCTCATGGCTCCCTCTGCAACTCAGCCCCTGACCCATCACTTTCTCTACCACCTCACCTCACCTCTCCTCTCTTCCCTGACTGCGCCACCTTGATTGATTCCTCCACGTTTTCAATTCTACCTTTGTTTCCACATTTATTGAGTTGGAGTTCGGGCAAAATGGCCAGGTAGAGAAACAAAGAAAGAGAAAGATAGAGAGAGAGAGAGAGTGTGTGAGAGAGAGAGAGAGAAGAAGGGTAGCCAAGTGTGTCAGTGATGAGCAGTTACTGAGACTGACTTGGCTGTGGCATCAGACAGATTCCCGCAAAAGGGTAGGCTCCATCATCCCCAAACTCTGAAACTAATATCCACCTTTTGTTCCTCCAATCCAACGCTTCACGTTCAAACTTGAAACGCACTCTTACAAACTCGTTAATAAGTCATGTCAGTAACGTATTTGAATGTAATCAACTGTGGTTTATTATTGACTAGTAACACGTCAAAACAACACCTTGAACTTCGAGTCTCCATTTGGACTATATTACGCACTCCCCATTTTCATTTTCACTGCAACTCCTATGCTTCGCTTCTAATGGCAAAATTCTTCATCTCATCTTCTACCTTTAGTCAAAACAGTTACCTTCTTTCCTTTCAATCTTTCAATTTCATTTATAACACAATCGTTAAAGAAAGATAACCTTTAAATATAAACACTAAAAAATCTAATATATTCAATTATAACTATCAAATCCGTAGTTTTACTTTATATATAAAAAAAAAACATTTGACAGCTACGATTGTGACATCCACACAAAGATCCTAATCTTTTCCTACTGCTGCCATTGGTACAATCCGACAGAAAATTTTAAATAATACTAGTGATGTAATGAAAATTTAAATATGTATTAAATTGTGTTAAATAAATATTTGTTCCCAAAGAATATACCATTAATTATTTAAAAATTACTTTTTAAATAATTATCACAAAAAATGGTAATAGGTTTTTAAGGAAAAATTTTAGAATGTTACTATGTATAATAAAAATTATATTTTTACAAGAATAAAAACACTATAATTAAATGATAACGTAAGAAAAAAAAATCATATTGTCAGTATGTTGTTATAATTAAATCCTAAAAACATATATATTTAAATGTGAGGTGTGTGTAAAAAGGTAGATTTGAAAATTTGTAACTATAAAACATCATGCATTTAATTTTTTTGATTCTCAGAATGTTTCTCTGCTCGTGATTCGTGATATGTACAGGATTCGAACCATGTGCCACTGTTGCATTCATCTCATGATTTAAGATGAAAATTAATTATAATTATTATTTTTGAACCAAGAATTAACGTTGTAACAACGAACGACATTGCTTGAAGTAACAAATACTCATGAAACGAATTATCTTCAACAATGAAACTTTTATTACTCAGTTTATACACGCTCCCGTCAAAGAAGACAAGTTCTTTTATTCTTGGAGAATCAATTTTGAATAGATGAGATAACTAAAGCAAAATTTACTTTAAAATTTAACCTTTATTTTTGAGAGGAAAAAAAAAAGGTTTCTATAACATTCTTAGTTTAGTGGTGGCAAAAACAAGAACCAAAATCAAATTTGAAAAGAAGAGAGGAGTTTTTATTTTACACAAAAAGTAGCAACCTCTTTAACGGAATCACTTTTATTAGTTTCTTCCAAGCGTTTTGGTAAGGGGCCTTATAATTAGCCCAATACGCAAGCCCACGATAAAAAATAAGTTGGTGCATTGGAAAAAGAACACCTTAATCCCTGGTATAAACATAATGATAATGGAGGCCCAAAATTGAAGCTTGAACCATATAGCCACGTGTAATTTACTAAAAAATATTCATTAATAATAGATGATAAAATTATTTAACAAGTATGTAAGTCTGGTTTGGGTTCTTATACTTTTAAAACAAGATGTTATATTAGAAAAGAAAAGAAAAAAAGTTTTTAAGGATGTTTATGGTGCAGAGCAGAAAGTATTTGTGTATTGTTGTTTTGTTGAAAAGGAGAAAAGTGAGAGTTAGAAGTTGAGGACATGGCAATAGATCCTCGTGGAAACGTTAGAACGTGTCGCAAAAAACTAAGAATGTGACCTCATTAGAGTATAGCCATATGAGATGTTCCAACCCCTTATGCCCTTCACATGCACATTACCCACCTTCATGGGACCACACTCACCCTACACCCATCATTTTATTCATTTTCAAGATAGTATATAAAATATAAAACATAAAATTGATGATAATTATTAATTAAATAATTAAATTGTGTAAGTTTTTGAAAGCTTGAAAACTTCAACTTTAACAATTATCACATTTATAAAATTAATTTTTAATTATACAAAATTATTAAAACAGAGACTTTGAAGGGTAGTTTGATTTGATCACGTCCTCTCTTCCAACAATTATAATAACTTAAAATTATTTATTGTTTTAAAAATAGTAATAGAAGCCTTAAAAGTGCATTTGGCATTATTTTTAGGTCTTGTACATGAACGACTTGACAATTTCATCCCTTCCTCAGATCAAGTGGAGCCGAGTTTATTTGGCGTCTGCTGAGTTCGCTCTCTCTCTCTATTTCTTTATCTGTATTTCTTTATATTAAAGATTAAAATATATTTTTTAATATTTAATTTTGAGATAGTTTTCAAATAATAAAACTAATATATTTATTAAATTTTATAATTAAATTATGAAAATGAGGATTTTATTGGGTCCAAGTTCACGTGGTTGCAGCGTGTATGAGCATTAGCCACCGTTCATCTAACTAACTACTTTGACTTTTACTCCCAGGTGGGTCCCATACACTATGGCCGCCACACCAAATTTCCTTCTCATCTTCTTTTCATTCATTAAAACCCATCATCTTCTTCATTACATTAATTATATCAACAAACACATTTTATTTATTTATTTTCTTTATTTTTTTAATCAACTCTTCTCAGCATCTCCAACACCATTCAAAATTATGAATTTATTTATTAAAAAAGTTTAAAATATATTTTTTTCTTTAATTTTTTGCGATTTGACTAAGCAATTACTCTTTCAAATTCATAAAATATGCAATATATTATTTTATTGTGTTTAACATTAATCACATTGTAGATAAACTCTTCAAAGGAACTATTTTGATATTCTCTCTCTAAAGAGTAGGGTATTATTTTTCAAAACTCTGATAAAAAAATTATTTTTTATCTTTATTATTTTTATTTTACTTTAATTTTTATAATTAATTTTTTTGTTATTTGCAATGATGATACTATTATTTATGTCAAATTAATAAAAATTAACATTATAAAAAATGTCATGTCAACAAATAACATCATTCAAGATATATTTGTAAAAATTAAAAAAAAAAACCCTAATTACATAAGAAACAGATAAATGATATATTTATATAAATTAAATAAAAGTGTTATATTTGTAGAAATGAAGAAAAAAATTATTTTTTGAGAAACTTGAAAATTTTTCAAATGATATTTATGTATTGTACTAAAAGTAATTAATAAATAAATATAAATTGATTGACCTTGACAAATTTTCTTTCTATTACTCTGACTGTGACAATTTAATTTTAAAACTGCACATATTTAAGTTTTGGTTTTACTTAAACTTTTCTCAAATTGATTTTGTTTGTAGGTTCAATTACTCTTAAAAAATCACTAATTTATTAATTTTTTTAATCATTCCATTGTTATAATACTTATTTATCATTCTCAAAATTCTCAATACTTATTGATTTTTTTTTTCTACTTAAAGGTTTTTTGTGTGTGTTTGTGATTATATGTATTTATTATATTCTTAAATATTTGGTATTAAATTCTAGTTACTGAATATTCATTATAGGAAAATAAATATATTTTCTATTTTCATAATATATTATTTTTTAATCTTTATTTTTTTTCTTTTTAATTCTTACTAATAAATTATTCTGTTTTTATTTATTTTAGTCCCTAAAAATATATTATTTTTAATAAATAAATATATATACATATATTTTATTTATTGATAATTTATTACTAGAAGTTTGATACAAAATCATTATTATTATTTTATACTTTAATTTAAGTATGAAATTATATAATTTATTTATATATATATTGAAGAAAATAAAATTAAAAATATAATAATAATTATAAAAAAATTATATCTTTAGTTAATATTTTTTATTATAAAACATATAATGATTTTTTTAATATTTTAAAATTTTATAAAAAGTATTCAATAATTTTATAATAAAAAATAGTAAAATTAATCCAAATTATAAAATATTAAGTTAATTTGATTCAAAATTTATATTAAATTAAAAATTCAAATTATCTTTAATTTTTGTATGTGATTTGAATAAACATTTAATAAAAAAATAAAATCAAATTATCCAATATCGATTATGAATTTAATTGAAAAAAAAAAATATTTTTTTAGATAAAAGTTATATATTTAGATAATATGAGATTTACAATAAATATATAAGTCTAAACTTTAATTAAAAAAAAATACATTTTATCCAAAATTAAAGATTGAATCAAAATTATAAATCTTCTAAATTTAAAATCTAAAATTATATAAAAGTGAAAAGAAAATAAAAATTATAATTTTGCTATACTCATGTTATTATTATTAGTGTCTCGAATCAAATGAAAGTAAACAAATATTTACCATTATCTGAAAGATTTGACCATAAAAAAAGTCACCAACCTGAGTCACCATCAAAGACTTATTCTGGTGTTCTTAATATATATCTATATATATATATATATATATATATATA